>CM035845.1:300696276-300897333 GCA_020510985.1 Pholidichthys leucotaenia | reverse complement strand
TTCTTTTTGCAGTTGTGCTGCTACGCTGGTCTGTAGCATTTCCCCCTTGCGGCACAACTGCTACGCTTAGGCACTGCTGCCTGGCTCTTCTCCCGAGCCAGCCGAGCGTCCTGGAGAACTCTGTTTACCTGAGCATTTTGTCCTGTCTGTTATTTGTGGCCACGGTGCACAGTGGTCTGCCCGCTACACGCAATCCGTGTGAGCCTTTTTGTGCAACAACCGTTACATTTCTGTAAGTCTTTATTTTGAACTGTTTGATATCAATAAATGTGTGTTTGGTGTAACCCTGCACTTAAGTCCATCCTTCCTTCTCCTCCTCCGTGCGCTGTGGAAAAGCGCACAAGGAGTTCATGACAGATGATATCATTCAGGTATCAGGAATTACATCTGTAGAAAAACAAAGAAGCTTAAAGTGACACTATATGAGGAAAAAAGGCCAAAGTTACAAGAAAAAAAAAAATAGATTACTGAGAAAGTCATAAAATTTTGTGGAAAATGCCATTCAGAAGAATAAAGATGAAAATTTACATGGAAAGAATAAAAGAATAATTGCATTGGTTTTTGAAAAAAATGTCTCCAAACCAACTGCAATGATGTTTGTGGTGGAGGGGGGGAAGTTAACACTTTGCACATTTACAGCTCAAGTAATTTAACTATCTAGTGACATCCTGTTTTTATATTGAAGTTTATTACTAATCTCAAATCTTACAAATGCATTAAATGTAGACTCTTGTGTATGATTAAAAACCACCACCAACAATTCACATGGAAGATCTGTTGTTTCTTTACACATACCCACATTTGCCAGCAGGCAAATGCAGGTTCATGGTCTGCTACTGGTCCATTTTGCAGAAGCATCCATTGTGCTCCCTCCTCTGTACTATGTAGACACTAGGGAGAATATATCACACAAAAAATAAGGATAAATACAAAAAAATTAAACAGGCCTTCTCTGAACTAAATAGCAACGCTCTTTGTCAGGTGCTTAGGCCATAATGATGGGTCAGCTTCAAGCACAAACTGGTCAGAATCGTGGTATATAGTTCCTTCATTAGCTCCTCCTTTGTGAAGGGTAGCCATTGACACAGCAGGCGTGTCATTTAAGCAACATGGGCTAGCAGCCGTGGTATTGTCTACAACGGATACAGGTCAAGTGGACCCCTGACCAAGTGAGCACCCCAAGTGGACCCCAGGATCCAATCTGTGCATGTATAAGTACATTTTCAATCCAGTGATTTACAAACTGATTCATAATTTTCTAAAGCCTGATTCAGAACATTATAGTCCAACATACCTATTCTGTGGATTTTCATCTGGGGGCAGCCAGTGGTGACGAGCAGCAGCGGTGGAAAAGAGAAGCCTTTTGAAAGCAGAAACGGAGTCAAAACCTTCTCTGGGTCTTTTAATACATATACTGTATACGTATATGTATATATTCTTTTACACTTCTTGGTGACTAAAGCCTACAGTGAGAACAACTACCAAGCAACACTGTATTTCAGTGCAAGGAGTCAGATTATGGAACGATTTTGGACCTGAATTAAAATCATGTACAACGCTTGGACAATTTAAACGAAAACTAAAGGAAGAAATACTCCAAACATATTTACAAGACGACATGTAAACTCACATAAGGATTGACATATCCAGCCTGTGTTGTGTTGTAGCTTAGTTTTTTTTTTTTCTCTCTGTGACATTTTGTTTTAGATTTGTTTTGAATAATAACCGCTTAGCTTAGCTTAGTTTTCTTTCTTTTTTTTTTCTTCTCTCAGTCACATTTTGTCTTAGCTTTGTTTTAAATTGTAATCGCTCTTGTCTTGTTTTCTCTTTTTTCTCTTTTGAATTCTTGGATGGAATATGGGTGGGCAATATAAGCTGCGGCTTCAGCCATCACCCATTTCGGATAACTCACGTGGAATTGTATAGTAGAAGGAGTCTTTGTCTAATTTGACCTTGTTGTTATATTATACAGTTTCTTTTAACCTGTACTGTACTATCCGAAATAAATTCATTCATTCATTCATTCATTCATTCACTATAATGTTCTGAATGAGGCTTCAGGAAATTATGAAGCACTTTATAAATCAATGGATTGAAAATGTACTTGTACATATACAAATTAGATCCTGGGGTCCACTTGGGGTGCTCACTTGGTCAGGGGTCCACTTGACCTGATCCCTCCTGCAGTCATGCTGCCAATGCTATTACAGTTGCTACCAACAAAATAATGTCACATTTGCTATGTCACAGGTTTTAATGCCATGTCCCATCATGTAATGCTACTACCCATCTGTCTCTAAGAAACTGTGTCTTTACCCAATAACTGTACAACAGATTTTTGAAATAAGGGCTGACCCAGCTAGCTAGTTGAGCTAGCACAGGCTAATAACAATTGCAAGTTTATGAGCTTTTACTGCACATAAACAAGAAAAAACCTGACGAAATGAAACAGGATCATAGCCTACAGAATCTACCTGCCATTTATTAACTTACCGGGGATTATTAAGTAGACACTCCATGAAATGAATCAGAATCAACTTTATTGCCAAGTATGCTTACACATACAAGGAATTTTACTTATCACTAAGGTGCGCTCGTGTTAAGCGCTCCCTAATGACGCGGCAGCCATACAGGCGCCTCATACAGTGGGGGGTAAAGAGGGGGAGGGGGAGGGGGTGACACATTGGGCAGAGAGAAAAAACAAAGTTATCAAAATATAGCTCAAGTGAGCAAGATTGTGATCACATAGAAAAAACCCCTCTAATTGCACACTTAGCAGACAAGATAACAGATCCACACATTAACAAAGCGAGAGAGACCAGTGTGTGTATGTCAGTCATGTGATATCAGTGTGAATGCAGTGTGTGAAGTATCAGTTACTGGTGGACAACAAAAATCCTCTCCTAGACAACGGCTAGATGTTATGTCCATGGTGTTTTAAAACATAGATAACATGTCCACAGAGTTCATCTATCTACAGTGCATGTCAGATGGTAAAATTCCATGTTAGTCACATGATGACGCTGTCCTTGGAGAGTTCAGATTGCTGCACATCAGAATGTTTGGGTTAGAGAGAAGCCAAAACTCCCTTCTGCCTTATCTTTTCTCCTGGAGGAATGAGTTCTCCCAAGGACGCCGAATCAAGGCCTGATGAGCACAGTTCACTTAGAGCATAGAATTTTCATCTCTCATGCGATTCTGTGCATCACAATTTACATTAACATTCACAGGCTTTAAAATCATTCCCTGGAGAGCACCCAGCGACTCCGAGATGTTTCCCACCTTCCGATTCAGTTCGCCATTTGCCGCTATCAGTGCCCTCCCCAGCTGGTCGAATTGTTGTTGAAGGAGCTTCGCCGGGCCTGCATTTTGATTAGCTCTTTCCAACTTCTTTAATTTCCGATACACCAGGAAAACTCCAAAGCCAAACAGCAGAAATCCTGTGATCATGAAGCCAAACAGGTAGATGTCATCCACATCTTCAATCCAATTGTCCCATGAGTCTCTTACATACTTGGGCTCCCCCGGGCCCGATTTTCTGTTTGAAAAAGTGGTGTCAATTGCATTTAAAGCCCAGCTCACCAATTCTATAATTTTCCGTTTGGATCGAGATCAGCGAGAAGAAGAGCAAGACACAGACAGGACACAGCAAGCTGGGATCAGTGAAGGGAGGAGGAGGAGGAGAGGAGAAGAAATGCGTCTGCTCTTTCTGAAAGCCAGAAGAAGATCACATGGTGGTCTATGGGGAAAATTCCATGTTTGGAACTATTCACCGCTCCTTGACCCATGTGACTTCCGCCTTTCACAGTTTACAGAAGTCTACCAGAGTGTTGCAACTCCCATATTACATGATGCTGAGATACGTGGAACAGTCCAAAAGTCTGAGGAGAAGGGGGGAGGACGTTGTGTTTGTGACTTGATTTGTTTTTTTTTTATAAATGCCCGTGTTTCTATATTTTGTCGGACATCACGTTAAAGGGGCTAAACATTTAAAAAAAAAAAATATAAGGGGCTTCTAGTAGATTGGGGCCCCTAGCAGGTTGGGGCCTAAGGCAACCTCCTACCTTTGCCTATTGGTAAATCTGCCTCTGCCAAGATATGATAACAATGGTAGAGGACTACCTTAATTGAGCTGCTGCTTTCTCTGATCACAACCCTTTAAAACTTATCTGGAAGATTGATCCACCACAACCCCCATGTTATAGATGGAGATTTAAAAATCACATGTGGAAAGATCCAGAATTTAACTCGTATATAATTGATAAGATAGACACATTTCTTAATGCAAACTCCTCCTCACGTGCAAATATATGGGAAGCCCTTAAAGCACATACTGTATGAGAGGTCTTAACTTATCCTACAGTGTCCATAAGGCAAACAAACACAAAGAGACATTGATCAAACTGAAGATATGAGAAAACTTGAAAAGGATCATCACATCACCAGAAAAGAGGACATTTTGAATACTCTAACTCAGACAAAGATACTGTACAACAACCTCTGCATTAATAAAGAGGAAGCAGCTATGGCTAGAACTAAATACCACTATTATGAATACGGAAATAAGATAAGATAAGATAAGATAAGATAAGCCTTTATTAGTCCCACAACGGGGAAATTCCAGGATTGCAACAGCACAGGGATAGCAACACTCAGAGCAACAATCAGAAGGCAAGAAAAAAAACAAGCAAGCAAGAGCAGCTAATATACATATGTACATATTACTATAAAATATATATATACACACACACACACAGACACACAGTGCAGAGCATTGTAGCTGGATGGAATAAATATATGAATATATGAACACACAGTGCAGAGCATTGTAGCTAGATGGAATAAATATGTAAATATATAAACACCCACAGTACGGAGCATTGCAGCTAGGTGGAATAAATATGCAAGTATATAAACACACACAGTGCGGAGCAATGTAGCTAGATGGAATAATATGTAGATATATAAAAACACAGTGCGGAGCATTGTAGCTAGATGGAATAAATATATAGATATATAAATATAAACACACCCAGTGCTGAGCATTGTAGCTAGATGGAATAAATATGTAAATATATAAACACACACAGTGCAGAGCATTGTTGCTAGGTGGGATGAAACAGCATAACCGTCTACTTAGTTATCCTACATGGTATGATTATGTGCCCATACATATTCTCACCCTCCATAGCGACCGGTATGTTCCTAGTTGTATGCCGGAGAGGACCATTGTGTAAGTCTATTGCATCTTTTGCATTCAAAAAAACTATTAGTTTGTTACGTCTTTTTGCTATCTCTGCGAGCAGCCCTGCTTAGGTTGTACAGTCTGACAGCCGTTGGTAGGAAGGACCTACGAAACCTCTCGGTTGTGCACCTGGGATGATGTAGTCTGCTGCTAAATGAGCTCCTCAGTGCATCCAGTATGTCCTGCATAGGGTGGAACTCGGACTCCAGCAGAGATGACAGTTTAGCCACCGTCCTTCTCTCTCCTATCTCCTCCATCGGATCAAGGCGCTGCCCCAGGACAGAGCTAGCTTTCTTAATCAGTTTGTTCAGTCTCTTCCTATCGGCTGCAGTAATGCCACTGCCCCAGCAGACCACTCCAAAAGTGATGGCTGATGCCACCACCGTGTCATAGAATGACTTCAGCAGCGCCCCTTGTACACCAAAAGACCTGAGTCTCCTCAGCAGGAACAGCCTGCGCTGTCCCTTCTTGTAGAGTGCGTCAGTATTGTGTGACCAGTCTAGTTTATTGTTCAGATGAATACCCAGGTACTTATAGGATGTCACCATCTCGATGTCTGTTCCCTGTATATTTACTGGTGCTGTGAGGGGCTGCCCATGCCTGCGGCAGTCCACCACCAGCTCCTTAGTTTTCCTCGCGTTGATCTGGAGGCAGTTCCGATGGCACCAGTCCACAAAGTCCTGGATAAGCCCTCTGTACTCAGCTTCATCTCCGTTGGAGATGAGACCAACGATCGCAGAGTCATCAGAGAACTTCTGTAGATGGCAATGTGTTGTGTTGTGTGAGAAGTCTGCAGTATAAAGAGTGAACAGGAAGGGAGCCAGCACCGTTCCCTGGGGGGCCCCCGTGCTACTGATGATCGTGTCGGAAACACAGTCCCGGGTTCTCACAAACTGAGGCCGGTTCGTGAGGTAGTCCAGGATCCATGATGACAGGTGCTGGTCCACCCCTGCGCGCAGCAGCTTGTCCTTCAGGATCATCGGTTGGATGGTGTTGAAAGCACTGGAGAAGTCAAAGAACATGATCCTCACCATATTCCCGGGCTTCTCCAGGTGGGACAGAGAACGGTGAAGGAGGAAGATCACCGCATCCTCCACCCCAATGCCATGCTGGTAGGCGAACTGGAGTGGATCCATCGCTGGTTCCACCAGGGGGCGGAGATGAGCAAGGAGCAGTCTCTCCAGGGTCTTCATCAAGTGGGACGTCAAGGCCACCGGTCTGTAGCTGTTCAGGTCTTTGGGGTGGGAAGTTTTTGGTACAGGTACCACACAAGATGTTTTCCACAGCTGTGGTACCCTCCCCAGTTTCAGGCTCATGTTGAAGATATACGTCACAATCCCACACAGCTGGTCTGCACAGGACTTGAGGAGCTTTGCGCTGATGCCGTCCGGTCCCGACGCCTTCCTCGCCTTGATCTTCCTCAGCTCCGTCCTCACCTGGGTCTTGGTCAGGGTCAGGATGGGGGGCTGTGTGTTGGGAGTGGGGGGGGTGTCGGTGGAGTGGGGAGTGGGCAGCAGGACTTGATTTCTTAGAGGCAGCAGTGGTTGTTGTGCAGACAGGGGGTAGGGCGGTTGGTCAAATCTATTGAAAAACAGATTCAGGTTGTTCGCCCACTCCCTGCCCCCCGTGGCCTGGGGGGAGGTATTCTGGAGCCCCGAGATGGTTTTGAGGTTTCTCCAGACCCCGCTGATGTTGCTCTGTTGCAGCTTGTCCTCCATCTTCTTCCTGAAGCTGTCCTTGCCTTCTCTGATCTTTCTCCTCAGCTCCCTCTGTACGGACTTCAGCATCTCCCTGTTCCCCGACCTGAAGATCCTCTTCTTCTCTCTCAGAAGTGTTTTTATCTCAGGGTTGATCCAGGGTTTGTTGTTTGAGTGACGCCGTATGGTCTTGGTGGGAACGGATTTGTCCACACAGAAGCTGAGGTAGCCCGTGAAGGTGTGAATGAGGCCATCGATGTCCTCACCATGTGGATCGCAGAGCTGCTTCCAGGCAGTGGCTTCAAAACAGTCCTTTAGAGTGTCCATTGTCTCCTCAGACCATAACTCCACAGTGTGCATGGCCGGAGGTTGTCTGTGCACTAGGGGTTTGTACACCGGCCGGAGATGAACCAAGTTGTGATCCGATCTCCCGAGTGGGGGGAGTTGTGATGAGGTGTACGCCTCCTTAGTGTTTGCGTATAATAAATCCAGTGTTTTATTGTCTCTAGTGTGGCATGTGACATACTGGGTGAAAGTGGGCAGAATGGGAGACAGTGAAACGTGGTTGAAATCGCCTGAGATGAGGAGAAGAGCATCTGGGTGTTCTGTCTGCAGCCTGCTGGTTACTGAATGGATGACGTCACGCGCTGTCCCAGCGTTCGCCGTCGGATTTGCATAAACAACAATGCAGATCACGTGTGAGTGTTCTCTCGGGAGATATGTAGGCCTCATGCTAACAGCTAGCAACTCAATGTCTTTGCTGCAGTGTCGTTGTTTAACAGTGATATGTCCCGGTCTGCACCAGTTGTTGTTAACATACATTATCACTCCACCGCCCCGAGCTTTGCCACTCTCTGGTGTTCGGTCAGCTCGTATCATGTGAAAACCCTCCAGCTCAATGTTAGCATCTGCTGCTAGTTCAGTTAGCCACGTCTCAGTAAACAAAAGGAGAGAGCACTCCCGGTAAGTGCTATCATAACGGGAGATAGCCGCTAGCTCATCTAACTTTCCCAGTATCGACTGTACATTTCCCATGACAACAGATGGAAGGGAGGGTCTGTACCTTATATTTTTTGTCCTCCGCCTTACTCCAGCCCGGCAGCCGCGACGCTTTCGCCTCAATTCTCTCGGTATGTCAAGTTTTTCCAGTGGGACCGGGTGGCGGTTAAATGCTAGCAGCTCTTCCCTGTTGTATCGTATCCTGCTATGAACAATGGCTCCGTCCACCGGCTCAGGAGACATTTGGGACGATCTGTGTGTCCGTGATATAAGTGGGGTGAAAAAAAAAAGTGATCAAAAGAGAGAGGAAGGGAAAAAAAAAAAAACTCGGAATCGAGCCGCTGTTGCAAAAGGCAGCCTACTGGTGTGGCGCCGAGAGATGTAAAACAAGCAAACTGTTGGCATAGCAAATAAAAAAAGAGAATCCAGTTAATGGACTGCAAACTTATATAACGCTTTTATTCTCATCTTTAAATGACCAAAGCGCTTTACAGATCCTGCCATCCACCCCATTCACATACTGATGGCGACATAGCTGCCCAACATGGTGCTGTCCAGACCCACCAGGAGCAATTGGGGTAAAGTGTCTTGCCCAGGGACACGACGGCAGGATATGTGGGGAGAGCAGGATTTGAACTGCCAACCATCTGGTTATTGGACGACCTGCTCTACTTCCTGAGCTACTGCCTAAATTAAATTTGAACAGAAGATGGCAGGCTTCTTGATAATACAAAAGCTATAAATGCAGAATTCAAGCAGTTCTATGAAAATTTATACAAAACAGGACAGGACAATAATGATAGTAATTCAAAAAAAATTCTGGACCAATTACCCCTCCCTAAATTAGAGGCAGAAGACTGCGATCACCTGGGTGCTGAAGTATCAGAGACAGAAGTACTTTGAGCAATTAAATCTTTACAGAACAATAAAGCATCGGGACCAGATCGATTCTGTGATGTGGGATTTTATTATGAACAGCGGTGTAGTGGCGATCACTTCCTCTTCCGCCACTACACTGCCCCTATAAATACCAGCGGGCATCTTCATCCGGCCTCTTTGCTGATGCCTCTACCTGGTAGCTGCACTGTGCATATTCAACCCAATAAAGCTGAGTTCAACTGTGCACCTGGCCTCGTCATTACTGAGGTAATTCCATATGTTGCATCTAAAATACCTTAACCCCCAGTTCTTTTATACGAAGGCCAAATAACCAGACTGAGAGATGAAGTATACTTTCACTTATTTTACTGAAAGTGAGATATGGATTACAAGCAGCGCTGGAACACAACTCTTTAGGAAAATACCCCAAAAGAGTGCTACTCAAAAAGTGGGCCCTATAGTTTTTATAAAGCTTAACCACTCCCTCGTGCAAGAGGGAGGGTTTTTTTTCTCATTGTATGAGTACATTTCCGCTTATGTGACAGTTCAGCTGTGTGCAGAACTGATTCTGACTGGTTTCAGCGAGTGAATTATAGGGTGTAACCTAAACTCTGCAGTGTAGCGTGTGAAGCAAGCAGATAAAGAAGTGTGAGAAAGACAGGCCAATCATGTCATTTTACCGACAATTCCCCCTGTTGAGGTGTCCTATTAGGGCACCTCACTATCTATCTATCTATCTATCTATCTATCTATCTATCTATCTATCTATCTATCTATTACCTAATAACATAAGCTTACGTTTTTGCATCTCCCCCTGTTGAGATAGGTCTAAACTCATCTCATAACCCTATTCTATCCCCTGCGTATAGTGCTTCTAAAGTTCTATATGTGGGTGACACCCTCTTTCTGGTAGTCAAGTGGACTTGCCCCCACCAGGTCGCCATTTCTCCAGAGGACATCGGTTGTGGTGCAGACATTATGAATCAATATAGCTAACAATCCTATATGTGTAAAATATATTCAAAACTAAGCTATCTTCATATATGCATACTGTATATATGAATATATATGACGATGCATATATGCACATATGAATATATGCATACTGTGTATGGATACATTCATATATATGCATCTATTATTTCATTAATCATTTATCACAAAGGAAACCTGTAGGGCAGAAGCACAGTAGAGCAAAATCTAACACCATGTGAATGTGCATTGTAAACCCTATTGCAGACCCTAAACTATCTCCTTGGCGTCATCTAGGTCCCCATCTAGGTTCAGTCGTGGCACAACCTTGTCATCGTCCTGGCAATAGGAGAGCAAGTGGGAAGCTTCCTGGACCCCTTGATCTGGAGGCGGATCCTTGGAAGAGAAGGCCACTAAAATAGATCTTTTTTATTTTTTTAATTATTTTTTATTCTTTTAGTTTTTAATCTTTAATCATGGGAATACAACAACATCCACAAAGACAAAGATCAATAAACTAATAATAATACTTATAATGGCTCCTTGCATTATTTTTCCCCATTTGCCAAATATATTATCAAACCAACTACCTACAAGATTATCAATGCCAGATTATTGAGCTTTTAGCTCTTATAAAGATTTTAATTTTTCTAAAATTTAAGCTATACTTTATAATTTTATTAAAAATATGCAACTTATGGATTTTGTAACTATTTTAGTAAGTTGATTGATTATGCAAAAGGTTTTTTTTAAACATTAATTGTGCTATATAATAATCAACCAGATCCCGCAATTTCAATAACTTTAAATGTGTAAACAATAAACTACTATGTTCAAGATACCTGACTTTGTGTATAACATGGACAGCCCTTTTTGTAATATTAGCAATGAATTAAGTGTACTTTTATAATTGTTACCCCAGGCCTCTATACAATAGGTCAAGTATGGAAGTACTAATGAGCAATACAAGATATGAAGTGATTTGTAATCTAAGACTTGCTTAATTTTATTTATGATTGCAATATTTTTTGCAACTTTGTTTTGTATTTATCTGACCTGTGGTTTCCAACTACTTTTATCATCTAGTATTACCTTGTAATAGAAATTCACTAATTATGCATTTATCTGTTGAGATCACATGTTTTATAAGTGTGTGTGTGGGTGTGTTACAACATATGACTGTAACTTTTATCCATATATGAACTGTTTTGATATGCTATATTAACAAGCTGTTTGATGCGTCTGTTATATTTTGTGTTCCAAGATGAAATTTTATGTCACCCTAACCAGCTAAAGGGTTCCATGCTCTCACTCCCTCCTCCCTTTTCTCCTCTCTTGGGAGTAAACTGCTTGATGGCCTTGAAGCCCTGTGGCTTTATCTTATGATGTCTCCAAGTTATGTCTCCAAGTTATGCAGCTGTGCCTTAATCTTACTGTGGAGGCTTCACTGGAGATCATGTCAGGAATCTCTGAAAACACTTAGAATATGATCGTATATTAGTTCATTACCTCAATAAAGATTCGAGACACAAGAATATTCTTTTAAGAGTTTTTACTTGCATAAATTATATACAAGGAGTACGAACCCTCAGGTTGCAGGAGGTCAGTACTGAAGGCTGCCTTCACTGAGCAAGCTTATATACAAGGAGCAGTTGCAATACACAAACGATTTCAGCTGAATGCATCAAAGACAGAAAGGGATGAAACAGGTCTGGCACATTATCAGCAGGGCTAGACAGAGTTTGTTAATCCGGAACCGGGTGTATTGACCTTCTTAAAGAACAAAGGGGGCCCTGCTCCCTTTCTCGCTCCACAGGGGGCTCTTTGTGCCCTCTTGCTCCACAGGGGGCTTCCTGTACCTTTCCTGGCTTCCTGCATTCAGTACTTTTCCACACTTCTACACTTGTATAAGGCTTAGACATGAAAAATGATAACCCGTGTGTACATTTTTCTGACAATTCCCTCCTGTTTATCATTTTTATCATTGTTGTCAAACACCAGTACAATGTATCTACTCATGATTTTCTACATTGTCATCATTGAGCATCACTTCCAAATCTAAACAGTGGTTCTGTCATCACAATCACCATCACTTCGTTGTCTCAAGGCAAAATAGTACACAAGATAGAATCAATGCAACTGTTACTGGGGTTAACTACTTCAACAGAACTTGCCACCATTGACCAGAAAGGAACCAAGAGGACAGGTCCCAATTTTGTGGCACATCCTTCAAGCCATTCAAGTGTTGTTGCAGTCCTCTCAGCCAATCGATTACGCCTCCTTCCTCTCAGTGAGGTCCTCCAAAGCCCAAAATGCATCATTCATTCTGCGACTCAAATAGGCCACTCCAAATGAGGGGAATGCTGTCATAGGCTGTCGTCTCCCTCTTGGTTATCAAGTTGGCATCGGGGGAAGTGATCCATATTACTCCTGCAAATACACCTGTCACACCAGCGGCAAGTAGCAGTGCCTTCATTTTACTTCCACCTGAGAGAGTACCCCTCCGGGCCTCTGTCTTCACTAGGTTTGAGACGGCCGTGTCCTTAAAAGGACACGTCCCCCTTTGTAACTGGACTTACTCAGGGAAGCAGGTTAGTTCACTTGCAGGCACTTTTAGTCTCTTCACATGTGTCAGGTGGATCCAGGATGGTCGTTCAGCGACCCTCACTGAGCCTCAATGCTGTTGGTGATGAGTTTTCATGAAGATAAAGTCAAGAGGCTGCAGTGGGTTGATCACTTCCTCCTGTGGAGTGGAGAGAGCTCTAACAGAATCAATGTATTTGTGTGGTATTAGTCAGTCCATAAGGGCAGTGAAAAGCACAGTCCTGTTTTCTTATCTGGGATGGTATTAATTGTTTAGTTTCTTAAGAGCTTCAGGCCACGTAATGGCCTTACCATGCGTGGTTTTTGCCAGCATTTGTCTGATTGTCTGCATAAATGATCTCTGGCATTCCAAAAGTTGGGAATATACTATTTTGCAAAAACCTTACAGAAAAACTTTTGCATCTGCCTTAGCAGTAGGATGTATTTCTGTCCATTTTGTGAATGTGTCAATGAGAACAAGGCAGTGTTGGAGTTGACCCACTATAAAATCCATGCACCATTGAGAAAAGGGTGCTTTTGGTAGTGGAAAACTCCTCTGTCTAGTTCTCATTGCACCTTGGGCATTATTTTGACTGCAAACTTTTTCATTTTTTTTAGAATTCCTGGACAGAAGAAGTGTTTTTCAGCTATCTTAATCATATTCAGCTATCTTAATCATATCCCTCCTGTTGGCACATGGCGGAGCCAGTGCCATCCAGCGGTACAGTGAGGGAGGGAGAACAATTTTGTCATTGGCAGTGCAGTAAAGTTTGTTAGCATGCAAATTTCCTTGTGGGCCCTGAAGTAGTGCATACAGTGGAGCTGTGTTGTGAGAGGTTTGGCAACCACTGGCGGCAGTAGTTCAGGGTACCTAATAGTGCCTTTTTTGTTGTAAAGTTGCCACTTTTTCACATGAATCTGCTACTTATTTTCATAAATCTGCAACTTTTTTCTCATAAATTCACACATTTTTTCATCATAAATCTACAACTTTTTTGTTGTAAATTTATGACTTTCTTTTAAATTTGCTGATTACGTTTGCTTTTTTTGTCTGTGGCAAAGGTAAGTTTTGAATGGTCTTTATTCTATCTGGTTCCAATGTTTTCCCGTCGTCAATAAGCATATGGTCAGGGAATTTAACTTCAGGTTGACAAAACTGCAGTTTTTTCTTGCTACATTTTAGTCCATGTTCACACAGGAAGTACAGCAGGGCCAAAGAGTCCTGTTGACATTGTTCCTCAGTGGGGGAGGCAACCAAAATGTCATCCACATATAACATAATTTTTGAACCGGCTGGTGGGCTAAATTTGGCCATTAGAGAATCAGAATCAGATTTATTGCCATTGTTCATGTAGTACACAAACTAGGAATTTGTCTCGGTGCAATGCTGCAACATTAAACATGATAAAATAAAAGAAATAAACTATACATGCAATAAAGTGTAGAATAAGAATGAGTAATACTAGTCAGCAGTTTAAATATATTAGCGAGCAGCAGATAATGTGGAGAACCATATAGTGCAGTCGGTAATGCAAGAAGAAAACAGTGATGATTGACATGAGTCTGGTTGAGCTGCTGTACATAGTGCACGAGAGTCAATAAGTCACTTAGTGTTCAGCAGTCTGATGGCAGAGGGGAAGAAGCTGTTCATGTGACGGGAGGTTTTAGTCTGAATGGACCGAAGTCTTCTACCTGAGGGGAGAGGGGCAAACAGTACGTGGCCAGGGTGTGAAGGATCGGCTATGATCCGGCCAGCATGCCTCCGGGTCCTGGAGATGTACAGATCCTGGAGAGATGGGAGCTTGCATCCGATCACCTTCTCAGCAGTGTGCACGACGCGCTGCAGCCTTAGTCTGTCCCTGGCAGTGGCTCCTGCGTACCACACGGTTATGGAGGTGGTGAGGATGGACTCGATGATGGCTGTGTAGAACTGCACTAACATCTTGGTGGGTAGCTTGAGCTTCCTCAGCTGCTGCAGGAAGAACATCCTCTGCTGGGCCTTTTTGATGAGGGAGCTGATGGTCGGCTCCCACTTGAGGTCCCTGGTGATGGTGGTGCCTAGGAAGCGGAAGGAATCAGCAGTGGTGATGGGAGAGCCTGTGAGGGTGAGGGGGGGCAGAGGGGTTGTGACTTTCCTGAAGTCCACAATCATCTCCACTGTCTTCAGAGCGTTCAGCTGCAGGTTGCTGTTGTTGCACCAGGACGCCAGCTGGGCCACCTCTCTCCTGTAGGCGGACTCGTCGCCGTTGGAGATGAGTCCGATGAGGGTGGTGTCGTCCGCAAACTTGATCAGCTTGACAGACTGGTGGCTGGAGGTGCAGGAGTTGGTATAAAGGGAGAAGAGTAGGGGGGAAAGTACACAGCCCTGGGGTGATCCGGTGCTGATGCTAAGAGAGTCTGAGACAGTCTTTCCCAGCCGCACATGCTGCCTCCGGTCCGTCAGGAAGTCGGTGATCCACCTGCAGAGGGAGTCAGGCACGTTGAGCAGGGACAGCTTGTCCCGGAGCAGAGCGGGGCGGATGGTGTTGAATGCGGAGCTGAAGTCCACAAACAGGATCCTGGCGTAGGTTCCCGGGGAGTCTAGGTGCTGCAGGATGGAGTGGAGGGCCAGGTTGACTGCGTCGTCTACAGACCTGTTGGCTCGGTAGGCAAACTGCAGCGGGTCCAGGAGGGGGGTGGTGATGGACTTGAGGTGGGGCAGGACCAGGCGCTCAAAGGATTTCATGACTACAGAGGTGAGCGCTACAGGTCTGTAGTCATTAAGTCCAGTGATCCGTGGCTTCTTGGGGACAGGGATGATGGTGGAGGATTTGAGGCAGGTCAGCACATGGCATAGCTTAAGGGAGGTGTTAAAAATGTTTGTGAAGACAGGAGCCAGCTCTTTTGCACAGTGTCTCAGGGTGGACGGAGACACGCCGTCCGGACCGGGGGCCTTGCGCGGGTTCAGTCTGGAGAACTGTTTGAGCACGTCCTGCTCACTGATGACAAGGGTAGGGGGGGGAGGAGGGGGGGCCGCCTTTGATGAAGTAGGGACCGTGGAGGCTGTGGAGCTGGAGGGAGGGGGGGAGTTGGACGCAGCTGACGAGGTGTCAAAACGGGCATAGTGTTGGGACAGTCTTTGACAAAGGGCTTTGTCATCCTGACCTTTAGGAGCCTGAGGCCAATAATTGGTGATTTGCCTCAGTCGTCTCCACACAGAAGTACCTCACCCTGGTGCGCGATGGAAGAATGCTCTCCTCACAAAAGTGGATATATGAGTTCACAGTGTCCGTGTACTCATCCAAATCATGCGTGGCTCCTTTAAACATGCCCCAATCAGTTATTTCCATGCACGTTTCCAGCTTCTCCTCAGCTTCACTGGTCCATTTCTTCGTAGTGCTCACAACAGGTTTAGTGAGCTTCAGTCTCTGTCTGTAAGTGGGAATGAGGTGGACCATCACGTGATCAGATAGTCCGAGCGCAGCGCGGGGAACAGCAGTCATTTCCTGTGAGAAAATGGTCGGACTTTCACAATAACATTGAGGTAATCTGGTGTATGTGTATCTTTTTCCCTCAGACGTAAATGCAAACTAAAACTGGCTTTCTTCATGCACAGGGATAGTAAAAAAAATGCATTACTCAAATCTACCACAGAGGAAATGGATGAATCGTGACCCAAAGGGTCATGACCACCTGTAAAGGCGTCATAAATAGTTCTGTGGATTGTGAGTATTGCACATTTTGCTTAGGAGTTTTCACCCAATCGGTTACATGATTTGCCTTCTCAACCATTTGTCCACAAGCAGCCCAAAAGTAATTGTCTGGTCCCCATAGGGAGTGTTAACATAATGCAAGGAGGTAACATCTTCGGGCAATTTCACCGACAGTGCAGCTGCTCCTTGCTCATTGAAAATCAAATTGTCCATCTGCACTGTGATGACATCTTTGTCATACAATTTGTCAGCCAAGGCACAATCAAAAAGTTCAAAACATCTGATATATTTCATAGTAACGTGCAGTGGCTGTGGACTTCCTAGTCCTTCAAGGATATGACCTGGCAGTACAGCAGCCATGAGGGCGGTGCTTTTTTACACAATGTCGTGACTGCTGCACTGTCTTCTTTTAAGTCATAGCCAAACAATGTGTCTCACCCTTGATCATTGGGTTTGTCATTGTCTGCTAGAAATGTCTGCTTTGTTCTTAAAACGGTATAATCATCTTTTAATTTATATAGAAAATCTTTTAGAAAGGATAAAACAAGTCATTATCAGTTATTGATAATTTTTATGTATCACCTATTTTTCTGAGTATTGCTAATTATTTGCTAATTAATTCCCCTGATACCCCCTGTTTTGATACATGGAGGCACACATGCAGCAAAGTTACAGGGTATTTACTCGATTCTTCTGCTGAAAGGAAGTGTGCTACCATTTTTAATTTTAGATAAAATTTGCGGGTAGCCCAGTTCCCTCAAAAATAAGATTTCAATAGTCACAGCTTCTTTTGTGACAAATTTCATTTAAGAAAAACAAAATAACCACCTGTGCATTTTTGATATGCTCCAGCATTGATAAATAAGATCAGTTTTTCCAGTTGAACACAGACGGGTTGAATTTGAATAAATGAATAAAAGTTGCGTCACACGCTTTCAGTCAATGGAAAGGTGGACGTTTTGCCTAATTAGAATTTGATTCAAATTTTTCCTTGACTGCCTCATTTTATATATTCCTTGGTAAATTGTGGAGTGAATGTAGTTTACCCTGACCCAGCTTGGCCACCGCCGAATCAGGAAAAAACACATTCCTCATTACTGTCATATTCCTGAAATATGACGTATCATATATCACATATATCACATATCACACCATTATGTGGTGCGTAACATCAAATGCATACCCTCTGTTGGGGAGGAACATAACTGGGGTACTAGATTGACTTTAAATAACCGAGTATATAGTAAGGCTATAATCTTCGCTGTGAGTGTTTGCTCATTACTAAATAAATGTTAATATTCACAATTAAGGAAATGCACTGAAAGAATGGACACCTAATGCCTCATTGCTGCTTTAAGTATTTGGAAACATTTAAGACGGCTGCCTGCATTTGTGCCTTCTTCCTGGTACTCTTAGCCAAAAATTTAATTTATTTATTGTTGGTTTTCTGTTTGTTTGGGTTTTAAAGCTACAGCTTCAAATCTTACATGGATCTTATTTTTCTGAGGTTACACATGCTCTGCTTTCATTTCTTTTTCCATTCCCATCTCAACATCAGAAGTATTTTCTACACTTGCTAAACCCACCGTTCTTCTTCTCTTCCCCTACGTACTTTTTCCATCAGAAACACTCACTCAATTTGTTTCCATTCACAATCCATCTGTGTACAAGACTTCACCTTTCCCTGGACTAGCTGATGAAACATCTCACATCTATAATCTCTTTCAGTATTAAAACCTCCTTCATCCATCTGGTCTCCGTTCTCTTTAGCCTTCATCAACATTCTGTTACCACCTGCTTGTCTTATTCATGATTCATTGTCCCATCGTTCATACTACTGACTACTGTCCACAGCTAATGCTCCATGCAAGATCCTGAACATAAAGTCAGCTTTATACCAAACCAACATGGCTCAATTCAAAATTCTGTTTTGTGACAAAACTCATCTCTTGATTTCTACCCTGGCATTGGGTGCCTTTCCTTTTGAATTTGTTTTGGAATTAAATCATGCCTCTGGGTCTGAAAATCTGCCTTTCAAGGAATGTATTAAAATAAGACATCTGCCGGTTGCTCTGAAAATTAAAGTTAACAAAGTCATCTGTATCTTGGTGTGGTGGAGTCTTGTAACAGATAACTCCATATGAGCTAACACCATCCCTACAAAACTATAATTTTCTCACTACCTTCAGGCTCCCCCTTAACTGTTTGTGACGGCCCGTTTTTAATCACCATCAGGGGGGCCATTATTGTGGGTGTTGATTGCATAGCCAGGTTCCCCTGGTTGGGGGAAGGGGGGGATGTTTTCACATCCTGCAAACATTCCTCTGTCCTGCATTTGTTTGACCCATCTGGCAAATCTCTTCCTTCCTTTCTTTCTTTTGATCTATGACTGGGACCTTTGTCTGATAATCCATAGCCTCTGGCAGATGATATGCACGGCCACATTAATTATCAATCTCTTTTAAACCTCTGTGCTCTAAATCTCACGTTGTCACACATCAGTCCTTCCCATATAATGCACTGTCATGCTTCAGTCAAAGAAAAAGGTCAGTTACAGCACTTCAAAACCTGCTCCTTCAGCCTCTGCTTTCACATTTACTGTTCATGCTTCTATTTTTTACAGACCAAGCCTGTCGCTCGCCTCTCTGATCATTCTGAAATCTTCTTCTACCTCTACTTGGTATCCTGCCTCCAAATCCACCTCTTTGGCCAAACCTGCAATCACAGGCCCAGCGACCAGGCTTGCCACAGTTAAAACAAACATCCCAATTTCCATCATTCACTTGCATTGACCTGCCTGTCTTGGGTCTAACCCCACAGAGTTATTGAAAAAACAAAAACCCAAAACCTTGTAAAAGTACCCATATTTAGACCACTTTCTTCACAGATCAACCACATACACACAAACAGAGAACAGAGGAGTTTTGTTCTCTCTACACTGCCTCTATCTAAGGCTCACACACAAAGAATAGATAAAATAACTTTCTCATTGTCCATTTTAACGTTATCCGGTTCTGTTTCAAGTTCTGTTGCCATTTAATCCGTCCGTCTTTAAATATTATGGTCTAATTATTATGATTTTATTTACTTTCTCCTTTTCCCAACCTCTTTGGCTTCTTTTAATAATTTGCTGTATGGACCCTCCTTAGGATCGCGGCATTGATAAGCTGGGGGAGGATTATCTTTTTCATTTAATAATGGTTCGATGCTCGGTTGGTTTTGATATTTATCTCTTTTTGTTGTAAGTTTTTCCGTCGACGCTAAGACTGTGCATTCATCCACATCTAGTGTGGGTTTAAGGAATAATCTTTTTTCCCCATTTGTTTAAATATTTTTCAGGATCCTTTATCTGATCATTTTCTTTTAACCGGTTATTGTAATTTTTTACCGTTCAGCGCGCAGTTTCCTCTTTTTTCTTTTGCTTATTTTTCGCTTTATTCGTTTTTCCTGTACAGTTACCCATTTTTTTTTTCTATAGTCAGGAAGGTTGTCAGTCTGCCCACTGCAATGCTATTACTGCCCAATAGGTGCGCTCACCTTTCGCTGGAACTAGATGCTCACGCAGCTTTTAAAATGCGCTCACCTTTCGCTTGAACGCTTTTTTCCTTTTTTTTATTTTTTAGAATGCGCTCACCTTTCACTGGGACTAGATGCTCACGCTTCTAGGATGCGCTCACCTTTCGCTGAAACTAGATGCTCACGCAACCTGTATTAGGACTCCTGTAATTTCTTACAGGATCATTACCTGGTATGATCAGATAGGAAAAATATATAGGACGCCGCCTTATATTACCATTACTTAGCTAAAGCTTGACCTATCAGTCAATACACAGCACCTTTTACTTTTCTTACTCTTTTGAAACCTGACTCTTCGGCCGGAAAACAACACAATCGGGACTTTAACCCAAACAAAACCTTTTTTCTTTTTTTAGAATGCGCTCACCTTTTGATGAAACTAGATGCTCACGCTTTTTTTTTTCTCATTGCAACTACTCGTCCGCGCGCTTCACTCTCTTATCGCATTAGTCACTCATGGTTGGATTTAGGAGGATCTTGTAACGTATTTAGGAGCGCATCTTATGTTCCATTAGTAATATGTTGGAGCGGCCTATTTCACATTAGTAATATTTTTAGGAGCGCATCCAATTTTTCATATTGAAGCGGCCTATTTTTATTAGTAATATATTTAGGAGCGCATCCCATTTACATTAGTAACATATTGGAGCGGCCTTATTTTACGTTACTCACTCAAGGCTGGATTTGGGAGGATCTTCTAACGCATGTAGTGTATACTATATCCTTTTTCTTTAATAATAAAAAGACGTCACTTACTTTAAGACCCTACTAGTGAGGATGACCGTCACTTAGACAGAGTCAGGAGCCAGTCTCCTCCCCGGCGTTCCCTGAAGGTGGGTTTCCAAAACTGACCGTTGGTCAGACAATGCATGGGTTTGAAGACCGGGGAAGGCTTGGTTGTTCTGGCTGGTCTAGGGTATTGGTCATCCGGGTCACAGCACCACGTATGTCAGGAATCTCTGAAAAGACTTAGAATATGATCGTATATTAGTTCATTACCTCAATAAAGATTCGAGACACAAGAATATTCTTTTAAGAGTTTTTACTTGCATAAATTATATACAAGGAGTACGAACCCTCAGGTTGCAGGAGGTCAGTACTGAAGGCTGCCTTCAGTGAGCAAGCTTATATACAAGGAGCAGTTGCAATACACAAACAATTTCAGCTGAATGCATCAAAGACAGAAAGGGATGAAACAGGTCTGGCACATTATCAGCAGGGCTAGACAGAGTTCGTTAATCCGGAACCGGGTGTATTGACCTTCTTAAAGAACAAAGGGGGCCCTGCTCCCTTTCTCGCTCCGCAGGGGGCTCTTTGTGTCCTCTTGCTCCACAGGGGCTTCCTGTACCTTTCCTGGCTTCCTGCATTCAGTATTTTTCCACACTTCTACACTTGTATAAGGCTTAGACATGAAAAATGATAACCTGTGTGTACATTTTTCTGACAGATCAATAAAAAGGGTGTCCACTTTTTACTTTTTAATTTTCTATCTGCATACAGTGCTACCCAAGTTTGGATAGAGACTCCTACTGAGTAAATAACTGAGTAAATAACTGCATATATTCCTGTATATATTTGCATCCTTTTATAGAAATGTGGACAGACTGTAATTTACTGTACATACTCTGTTGTCATTGAATCCTTATTTAAATCCTCCACCTGAACAACGAGAGCAAGATTTTAGCCAAAGTCAAATTCCTTGTATGTGTTGTGCATACTTGGCCAATAAAGCTGATTCTGATTCTGATACTATTAATATGTATTATTGTCAATGTCTGATCTGAATTCATAATTCCATTTAATTGTTGTTCATCATAATAAGCACACTTATTGTTAATATGATTAAAATAGTTATTGTCTGGGTCAATATCTCCTAAAATGTCTTGTGGTTGCTGTTCAGTATTGACAAAGGTTTCAGCTTCAGTTTGCCCTAATACACTTCCATTATTAAATAAAGAAGGATGATTGGTCAAAATACTAATCATAAGTTATGTCAACAATGTACACCAAAAGAAAAAAAAAAAAAGAAGAAACACAAAGGAAAAAAGAACACAAAAATCTCCACTCATAATCTTACTGCACTATTATTCGTACATCAGAATTAAGATTTAAATTTGTCTAATTCCCCCCTTTCTCTAATCATTATTACTTTAGCTTCTTTGGAGCAGTTTTATCCACACCTTACAGTTCTTTGTCCATGTTGACTGTATTTTCCCCTGTTTTCTGAGAGCCCTTTTAAATTTCAAAAATCTTATGAAGTGTATGTTTATGTTATCATATGTGTTTTTGCATCTTTTTGCATCTGATTAGAATTTTAGTGTTACAAAGGTAATGAATCAATGACTTCTGCCAATGTCCGAGTTCCTGGAGGCACTGTGCACTTGATACAGTGGGACTTGTGCCAGTACCCACTCAATTTTTTGTAAAGCAATTTTAATAAATGTAAAAATCTGTATTGTCTTTGTAGTAGATTCTAAATCAAGTCCCACAGTAAACATAAATTCAGCACAAGTTGGACTTTACTTAGACATTTGGAACTTTTGTCATAGATTTGCATGGTTTTCTTCCTTTTTAGTTTACCTTGTTCCTTATGGACATATTTCCTTTACAATAATCTACAGATATTTCCTTAAATATCTGGAAATTTATTGATGTAACTTTTAACTTCTCCTACTGAATGTTGTAATTTCATTACCAAGCGGTTTCAATTATATTTTTCTCTTCATTATTGATCATCTATTGATAATTTTTATGTATTATCTATTTTTCTGAGGATTGCTAATTATTTTTGCTAATTAATTTCTTTAATACCCCCTTTTGATGCATGGAGATGCACATGCAGCAAAGTTACAGGGTATTTCCTTAATGGGTAGTGCCTTTTACTGGAAGGAAGCGTGTTACCACTTTTATGTGTTACACACAGTTAATTTAGATGAAAATTTGTGGGTAGTACAGCTCCTTCAAAATGAGATTTCAATAATCATGGCTTCTTTTATAACATCTCTTGAACTAATTTACAAATTCCATTTAGGAAACACAAAATAGCTGTACAGATATGATATGATTTAACATTGATAAGTAAGGTCAGTTTGTTCAGTTGAACACAGACAGGTTGAATCCTTGTGAAAGGTTGTGTCACACTCCTTCAATCAATGAAAAAGTGGACATTTTGCCTAATTAGAATTTGGCTTACTTTTGTACAAGGAATGCCTTATTTTATACATTCCTTGGTAAATTATGGGGTGGAATGTAGTCCTGAGGCCCAGCTTGGCCACGGTTGAGCATCGGGAAAATACATTCCTTATTACAGTGGTACCTCTACTTACGAACGTCTCTACATACGGAATTTTCAGGTTACGACACGCCTCAACGGGAAAATATTGCCTCTTGTTACGAAAGAAATTTCAGGATATGAAAGGCAAAAAAGTACGCGCTCCTCACAGCTCCCGTAGTTTACCGAACGTAAACATACTTGTAGCTGCTCTGCCATTGGCTATCGCCTAGCATCTTCCTGGTATCCCATTGGCCACAAAGTGTTCGGGAAGTCCGGGCAGTTTTACGTGTGTGTACAGTACAGTATTAACTTTTATTCAATATGGGCCCCAAGAAAGTGATGGAGATAAGTGGAAAAGGAGAAAAGAAGAAGAAGAGAGTTTTTTTGTCTATACAAACAAAGCAAGAGATAATAGAAAGGTATGAAAAAGGGATGCGTTTGGTTGATCTCGCCAAAGAATATGGCCATAATACATCTACGATCGGCACGGTATTAAAACAAAAGGAAGCCGAAGGATTGTTAAAAGCCGACAAAAGCAAACGTCCTTGGATCGGTTCTTCACAAAACGTCAGGCAAAAACTACTGATGAGAGAGAACATGAACCAAAGAAGGCAAAAGGTGACAACGACGACGATAGCAGTTAAACGGTAAATGAACATAATTTTTATTATTCTTTACTTTATTCTTTGTTTTTTTAAATTATGTACAACTCTCATTTTATGTTTATTGTGCAGTAATCTAATTGTAACATGTATTTGTTACATGTTTTGATGCATTTTTATGATTTATAAAAAATTTATGTCCAAATTTTGGGGGGCTTGGAATGGATTAGGGCATTTACATGTAAAACGTGTCTCTACTTACGGAATTTTCACGTTACGAAAATACTTCCGGAACGAATTAATTTCGTAAGTAGAGGTACCACTGTACTGTCACATTTTTGAAATATGATGTTGTCACACCATTATGTGGTGAGTAACATCAGATGTATCCTGCAATGCAAAATCATATAAACATTACATTTGTAAAGTCAGAGTCATTTAAATCGTTATACTTTATGTCATTTACAATGTCATGCAAAGTCATACTTAGCTTCAAAAAATGCTTGTCAATTTAGGGGTCCTTTCTCCTGTGGTCAGTCAATGTCGCCCCACACATACACCCACTGTCTAGATTTTGCTCTCCCACTGTCCGACCTCTCCATCTCCCACAAAGATCAAATCTCAGTGCTATCCTGCAAAGAAAAATTGGTGGAAAACCTTACGGCTTCCCAATTTACATATCAGTGTTTACATCAACAGGAGTGCAAGTTTTATAACCTCATAAACTGATTTTACTTATGTTCCAGCAATCATCATTAGTTTTGTATCCCTTAAATGTTTATCCCAGTTGTTTATTAATATTAAGAAACACAAGTGAATTATTTTTTTTATTATTTTATTACATATTGCATATGTCACCAAAGATTTATTAAATTGAAAGGTAATGATGATGTTATGATTCCTTGTTAATTTGGCAAATCTATGTAATTCCTGATGAAAGCTAAAATAAAAAAAAAATTGTGAATGCTTTTCCCTTTCCTTTTGAAAAACAAAGAATAAAAATAACAGAAAAAACTTTAAATCACACCTAAAGCTTCCACAATTTGAATGTGAGTTTGCTACTCACAACAAGTATTCGCTAAATATTCTATGAATCAATTAAGGTTTTACCAATTGACATCGGTAATCACTTAGTTTAGGATTATATTCAAACAAAACAGTATCATATATTAAAAACCTTAGACCAGTGCAGCATTTAGAATTAGTAACTGCAGGTGTAAACCTAATCTCTGTTTTCAGGAATTTATGGCACAGGACCACAATCTGTGGTCTGTGTGTTTTTTCCCTTTGAAGGCTGATTCTGTCTATTCTTATCTAGGTCAGACTGACAACTCACTAATCAGTCTCAGTTTACCATTGAAATTAAATTCCCTTTCTCCATTTTATCAAAATTCTTGTGGTATTTCTATCTTTTCTGTTCATAAATTTACCATCTCCCGATAATAAAAAACTTCATCATAATCTTGCTATTTTCTTTAGGAGGGAAAAAAATCACAGCATGGACTATCTCAGATCCTGCTCTCGCGTTCTCCCTTTTTTATTATATGGTCAGGCCTAGGGTCGAAATGTAAATAAGATTGCATATGTCATTTATTAAAAGGTGAGTATAGTACAGTATTATTTAAACAAAGCAGCAATATAACATACAATTACCAAGACCTCTGTTTGATAATCCGCAGTCTATGGCAAATTATATGCACAAACACATTAATTATCAATCTCTTTTGAACTTCCATGCTTTAAATCATGTAATATAGGGTATACATAAAACCTTTAGTGATTAGGCATTATTAAGTGACATCATGATATTGTAATATTCAATTAATTTAATCATTGTCATGCTGATAACATTGATTAAGATGTAAGCATTTGTACTTAACTTAGTGTTCTATGTGCCTATGGTCACGTTGAGGGAGGCTCGGACAGCTGCAAGGGAATCGTTAGTCCTGTGTCCTTTTCCCCTGTAAAGTGCACCGTTATGCTTCAGTCAAAGAAAAAAGTCAGTGATACGTCAAAAAATTGCTTTAAAAAATATGTAAATAATTTATCACATACGCAACATTAAAGTTAAAAACCCGCAAAGTTAAATTGAAAAAGTAAAACCCCCAAACTTTGCAAAAATACCCATATTTAGATTACTTCTCTTTCACTCCACACACAGCCTGTGTTTTTTCATTCTCTTTATTCTAAAGCAACCACACACACACAAACACAGAATTGCTCCTCTCTGCGTTATCTCCACAAGGTCGAAGCAGTATGAAGGTCCTTCCATTTTTTCTACACTGCCGTGAGACACAACACTACTTGATTCCTTTTGCTCAAAGCTACTATTTTCAAATACCTATAATTTTAAACATTTCTCAAAAGGATAACAATTAAAGGGTACCTGTGGTGGTCGTCTAAACGCATTCAACTTGAAAACATTAGGCAAATTATTCGTTATTTGGTTAAATAATTATTGCCAGCCAAATACCACCAGAGAAATATGCAAATACGACCACAGGCATGGCCAGCCAATGAAAACTCTGAGCGCAGCCATGACACATGCGGATGTGACGTCACTTCGTTGATACTCAACTCAACAGTCAATGCTCCGCCTGTATGAGAGAATAGGGTGCTTTTGTGAGTGTTTTTATTCTATTATGGCTGAATTGTCGGACTCTGGGGAAGAATTTGTCCAACATGGCCACAGGTTTGAGCCAGAAATGTCTTCTGAGGATTAAAGTGACGAAGTGGTCCTCACACACAACGCAATTTCGTCTGAAAGGATTCGTCTGTGCCCTGTTCCGAGATCACTTTTTCCGCTCCGATCTTCTGACAAGGTGAGCTGGTTTGGGTACACAAAAGAAGTGTTTATCTTTGTTTTTTCGCTTATTATTGAGACATCCAAAGGCTTTACATTCCGCCATGTTGCGATATCCATATCGCATTGTATGTTTTTGTTGTTACAAGAGCGCCGAGTGTCTGCTGCTCTGCTCTGCTGCTCTCTCTCTCTGCTGCTCCCACGGCGAAGGAGGAGCCCAGCCCGTCTCGCAGCTGTTACGAGCTCAGATCAGACGAGACAAGCCGCTGAATTTAAGCATTTATTTATTTATATTCTACTCGTTTTAGTTCTGCATTTAATATGAACCCTGAGTTTGAAATAAACGTTTGAATTTGAATATCCCGTAAGCCGCTGCACATCCGGGTACTCCAGGCTCAGCCAATATTGATCCAGATCGCATAGTTTTAGAATCATCGGCCTTTATGAGCTCAGATCAGACGAGACGGCCCGCTGAATTTAAGCATTATTTATTTATTTTCTAATCATTTTAGTTCTGCATTTAATATGAACCCTGAGTTTGAAATAAACGTTTGAATTTGAATTTGAATATCCCGTAAGCCGCTGCACATCCGGGTACTCCAGGCTCAGCCAATACTGATCCAGATCGCATAGTTTTAGAATCATCGGCCTTTACGAGCTCAGATCAGACGAGACGGCCCGCTGAATTTAAGCATTTATTTATTTATTTTCTAATCGTTTTAGTTCTGCATTTAATATGAACCCTGAGTTTGAAATAAACGTTTGAATTTGAATTTGAATATCCCGTAAGCCGCTGCACATCCGGGTACTCCAGGCTCAGCCAATACTGATCCAGATCGCATAGTTTTAGAATCATCGGCCTTTACGAGCTCAGATCACACGAGACGACCCGCTGAATTTAAGCATTTATTTATTTATTTTCTAATTGTTTTAGTTCTGCATTTAATATGAATCCTGAGTTTGAAATAAACATTTGAATTTGAATTTGAATATCCCGAAAGCCACTGCTCATCCGGGCACTGCAGGCTCAGCCAATACTGATCCAGATCGCGGTGTCAACGAAATTACGTCACAGGAAGCGTCCTGGAAGGCCATGTAGCCGCTAGTATGGCTGCACTCATGCTTTGCTGACATACAGTGGGGCAACCCCCTCATGGATTGTCACCTTATCGTGGTGGGGGGGTTTGTGTGCCCCAGTGATCCCAGGAGCTATGTTGTCTGGGGCAATTTGCCTCTGATAGGGTCTCCCAAGACAAACTGGTCCTGGGTGAAGGGCCAGACTAAGAACGATCCAACAGACTCTCATGAATTGTATATCAAGGATTCAGTGTACCCCGCCCGGTATGGGGTTACCGGGGCCCCACCCTGGAGCCAGGCCTGGGGGAGGGGCTCGAAGGCTAGCGTCTGGTGGCCGGGTTTCCACCCATGGGACCCGGCTGGGCTCAGCCCGAAGGAGTTACATGGGTCCGCCCTCCAGTGGGCTCACCACCTGCAGGAGGGATCATGGGGGTCCGGTGCTATGTGGATCAGGTGACGGTCAAAGGCGGAGACCTTGGCGGACTGATCCCAAGCTTTCTAAACTGGCTTTTGGTACGTGGAATGTCACCTCTCTGGTGGGGAAGGAGCCTGAGCTGGTGTACGAGGTTGAGAGATACCGGCTAGATATAGTCGGCCTCACCTCAACACACAGCTCCGGTTCCGGAACCAGTCTCCTGGAGAGGGGCTGGAGCTTGGCCTTTTCTGGAGTTGCCCCGGGCGAGAGGCGGCGAGCAGGGGTGGGTATTCTTGTTTCGCCCCACCTTGCTGCCCCTATATTGGAGTTTTCCCCGGTGGACGAAAGGGTTGCTTCCCTGCGCCTTCGGGTTGGGAAACGGGTCCTGACCATCATTTGTGCCTACGCACCAAATGATGTTTCAGAGTACCCACCCTTTTTGGAGTCTGTGACTGGGGTGCTGGAGGGTGCTCCTCTTGGAGACTCCATTGTCCTACTGGGGGACTTCAATGCGCACGTGGGCAATGACAGTGAAACCTGGAGGGGGGTGATTGGGAGGAACGGCCTGCCCGATCTGAACCCGAGTGGTGTTCAGTTATTGGACTTCTGTGCTAACCACAGTCTGTCCATAACGAACACCATGTTCAAGCATAAGGGTGTCCATATGTGCACCTGGCACCAGGACACCCTAGGTCGCAGGTCGATGATCGATTTTGTTATCGTGTCATCAGACCTGTGACCGTATGTCTTGGACACCCGAGTAAAGAGAGGTGCAGAGCTGTCAACTGATCACCACCTGGTGGTGAGTTGGATCCGATGGCAGGGGAGGAAGCCATTCAGACCTGGTAGACCCAAACGTATAGTGAGGGTGTGCTGGGAGCGTCTGGCTGAGGCCCCTGTCCGGGAGGTCTTCAACTCCCACCTCCGGAAGAACTTCAACCACATTCCGAGGGAGTCTGGAGACATGGAGTCTGAATGGGCCATGTTCTCCACCTCTGTTGTTGAAGCGGCTGCCCAGAGCTGCGGCCGCAAGGTGGTCGGTGCATCTCGTGGTGGCAACCCCCGAACCAAGTGGTGGACACCAGTGGTGAGGGGGGCCATTAAGCTGAAGAAGGAGTCCTATCAAGCTTGGTTGGCTTGTGGGACTCCCGAAGCAGCTGAGGTGTACCGGCAGACCAAGCGGAGTGCAGTTCGGATGGTTGCTGAAGCAAAAACCTGGGTATGGGAGGAGTTCGGTGAGGCCATGGAACAAGACTTTTGGTCGGCCTCAAAGAGATTCTGGCAAACTATCCGGCGGCTCAGGAGGGGAAAGCAGCTCCCCGTCCACACTGTGTATGGTGCGGATGGGACACTGTTGACTTCGACTGGGGACATCGTCGGGCGGTGGAAGGAATACTTCGAGGATCTCCTCAATCCCACTGATATGCCTTCCACAGAGGAAGCAGGGTTTGGGGATGAGGGGGATGACTCGCCTATCACAGGGGCTGAGGTCGCCAAGGTGGTTAAAAATCTCCTTGGTGGCCGGGCCCCAGGGGTGGACGAGATTCGCCCCGAGTACCTCAAGGCCCTGGATGTTGTTGGGTTGTCATGGTTGACACGCCTCTGTAACATTGCGTGGAGGCCAGGGGCAGTGCCTTTGGCATGGCAAACCGGGGTGGTGGTTCCTCTCTTTAAAAAAGGGGACCGGAGGGTGTGCTCCAACTTTAGAGGGATCACACTCCTCAGCCTCCCTGGGAAGGTCTATGCCAAGGTACTGGAGAGGAGAGTCCGGCCGTTGGTCGAACCTCGGATTCAGGAGGAGCAATGTGGTTTTTGTCCTGGCCGTGACACATCGGACCAGCTCTTTACCCTCTCGAGAATTCTCCAGGGTTCGTCGGAGTTTGCCCAACCAGTTTACATGTGTTTTGTGGACTTGGAGAAGGCATTTGACCGCGTCCCTCGTGGATTTTTGTGGGGGGTGCTTCGGGAGTATGGGGTATCGGGCTTGTTGTTACGAGCTATTTGGTCTCTGTACGACCGTTGTGAGTTTGGTTCGTATTGCCAACACTCGGTCGGAGTCATTCCCAGTGAGAGTTGGACTCCGCCAGGGCTGCCCTTTGTCACCGATCCTGTTCATAATTTTTATGGACAGGATTTCTAGGCGCAGCCAGGGAATGGAGGGTGTCATGCTTGGTGACCACAGGATCTCATCTCTGTTGTTTGCAGATGATGTTGTCCTGTTGGCTTCATCCAGCAATGACCTACAGCTCTTGCTGGGACGGTTTGCCGCTGAGCGTGAAGCGGCTGGGATGAGAATCAGCACCTCCAAGTCCGAGTCCATGGTCTTCAGCTGGAAAAAGGTGGATTGTCCTCTCTGGGTTGGGGACAGGCTCCTGCCCCAAGTGGAGGAGTTTAAGTATCTTGGGGTCTTGTTCACGAGTGAGGGGAGAATGGAGCGAGAGATCGACAGACGGATTGGAGCAGCATCTGCAGTGATGCGGACGTTGTACCGGTCTGTTGTGGTGAAGAGGGAGCTTAGTTCTAAGGCAAAGCTGTCGATTTACCAGTCAATCTACGTTCCTACTCTCACCTATGGTCACGAGCTTTGGGTAATGACCGAAAGAATGAGATCGCGGATACAAGCGGCTGAAATGAGCTTTCTCCGTAGGATTGCTGGACTCACCCTCAGAGATAGGGTGAGGAGCTCAGTCATCCGGGAAAGGCTCACAGTAGAACCGCTGCTCCTCCACATTGAAAGGAGTCAGTTGAGGTGGTATGGGCATCTGATTAGGATGCCTCCTGGACGCCTCCCACTTGAGGTGTTTCAGGCACGTCCCACTGGGAGGAGACCCCGGGGCAGACCCAGGACTCGGTGGAGAGACTATGTCTCCCAGCTGGTCTGGGAACGCCTTGGTATCCCCTCTGAAGAGCTGGAGCAGGTGGCTGGGGAGAGGGAAGTCTGGGCTTCTCTGCTTGAACTGCTGCCTCCGCGACCCGGACCTCCGGAAAAGCGGTAGAAGATGGATGGATGGATGGATGGACAGTGGGGCAAAAAAGTATTTAGTCAGCCACCAATTGTGCAAGTTCTCCCACTTAAAAGATTTATTTTTAAAAAATTTTTTTTTTGTTACTTATTTGTACCCGTAGGTAGATTTGGTTTGCAGTCTGGTGACAAGCCACCGGCTGCCGGTCGCTGCGTGCGCAAGCGCCCTAAACCTACATGTTTTTGGTATGCGGGAGGAAACCGGAGAAATCCCGGAGTAAACCCACGCAACACGGGGAGAACATGCAAACTCCACACAGATCACTGTTGGTCGGGGGCTGGGATTGAACCCACGATCTCATGATCCCCGCGATCCCCCGGCCGAGGGTAAAACTGTGCTGCCACAGTGCTAAACCACTGCGCCACCGTGCAGCCCAGATGAGAGAGGTCTCCAATTTTCATCATAGGTATAACTCAACTATGAGAGACAAAATGAGAAAAAAAAAATCCAGAAAATCACATTGAAGGATTTTTAATGAATTAATTGGTAAATTCCTCGGTAAAATAAGTATTTGGTCACCTACAAACAAGCAAGATTTCTGGCTCTCACAGACCTGTAACTTCTTCTTTAAGAGGCTCCTCTGTCCTCCACTCGTTACCTGTATTAATGGCACCTGTTTGAACTCGTTATCAGTATAAAAGACACCTGTCCACAACCTCAAACAGTCAGACTCCAAACTCCACTATGGCCAAGACCAAAGAACTGTCAAAGGACGCCAGAAACAAAATTGTAGACCTGCACCAGGCTGGGAAGACTGAATCTGCAATAGGTAAGCAGCTTGGTGTGGAGAAATCAACTGTGGGAGCAATTATTAGAAAATGGAAGACATACAAGACCACTGATAATCTCCCTCGATCTGGGGATCCATGTAAGATCTCACCTCGTGAGGTCAAAATGATCACGAGAATGGTGAGCAAAAATCCCAGAACCACACAGGGGGGACCTAGTGAATGACCTGCAGAGAGCTGGGACCAAAGTAACTAAGGCTACATCAGAAACACACTACGCCTCCAGGGACTCAAATCCTGCAGTGCCAGACGTGTCCCCCTGCTTAAGCCAGTACACGTCCAGGCCCGTCTGAAGTTTGCTAGAGAGCATTTGGATGATCCAGAAGAGGAATGGGAGAATGTCATATGGTCAGATGAAACCAAAATAGAACTTTTTGGTAAAAACTCAACTTGTCGTGTTTGAAGGAGAAAGAACACCATACCTACTGTGAAGCATGGGTGTGAAAACATTATACTTTGGGGCTGTTTTTCTGCAAAGGGACCCGGACAACTGATCCATGTAAAGGAAAGAATGAATGGGGCCATGTATCGTGAGATTTTGAATGAAAACCTCCTTCCATCAGCAAGGGCATTGAAGATGAAACGTGGCTGGGTCTTTCAGCATGACAATGATCCCAAACTTACCGTCCGGGCAACGAAGGAGTGGCTTCGTAAGAAGCATTTCAAGGTCCTGGAGTGGTCTAGCCAGTCTCCAGATCTCAACCCCATAGAAAATCTTTGGAGGGAGTTGCCCAGCGACAGCCCCAAAACATCATTGCTCTAGAGGAGATCTGCATGGAGGAATGGGCCAAAATACCAGCAACAGTGTGTGAAAACCTTGTGAAGACTTACAGAAAATGTTTGACCTCTGTCATTGCCAACAAAGGGTATATAACAAAGTACTGAGATGAACTTTTGTTATTGACCAAATACTTATTTTACCGAGGAATTTACCAATTAATTCATTAAAAATCTTTCAATGTGATTTTCTGGATTTTTTTTTTCTCATTTTGTCTCTCATAGTTGAGGTATACCTATGATGAAAATTGGAGACCTCTCTCATCTTTTAAGTGGGAGAACTTGCACAATTGGTGGCTGACTAAATACTTTTTTTGCCCCACTGTAGCTGAACCAGCACACCAGCAATGGAGTTATATCAAATTGCTTTGAACATGAATTTCAACTTAAACTTGAACTAGAACGTGAGACAGGGGCTCAATATAATATCTTTTTTTTCACGACCGCCACAGGTACGCTTTAATCAGCCCTTTTATGCTAAAAAATTACAATAGTTTTACAACCTGCTCCTTCCACCTCCGCAAAGAACTCTCATCCTTTTTTTTTTCTTCCACGCCAGAGCAGATTTACACAAAGATAAAACAACCCAAACTGCAATAGTCCACATAAACGGCTTTGTCTGATTTATTTGGTAGGGGCCCCCCATATTGCCAAACAAGCCATCTCTTTGTAACCATTTTACCCATGTTTTAAACTGTTTTCGCTCTTCATTTAGTTTCTTTCGACACACAGTAGTTTTTAACACTTCCTCCATCTCCTTTACAGCATATCCCAAACTTCCCAAAGGGTATTCAGAGCTGCATTTATCATTATCCCTTTTATCATTGTCTTTATTGTTATCCAGTCTTGTTGCCATTTTAATCCAACCGTCTTTAAATGTTATAGTCTAATATCAATATTATAGTCTAATATCAATATCTTATAGCATAGAATGAAATTATTTTTATGATCTTATTTATTTCCACTTCCTCACGACAATATTGTCTCACATATCACTGTGTTTTTTTTACTATAATTAGTTTAGTTATATTATTATATATCCCCTATAAACCGATCGTCCCGATCGGGTTACTTAAAACTTATGCATTTATTTCACACACAGTAGGTCCCTAACTAATGCGGTAAGACCAACTATATTTTAGAGACGTGCCCATTGCAATTTTCTCAAGGAGTTACAACCTTTTGGTCTGAGCTAAATATGCTAGGGGTGCCAACTCTACTTTTTGAAATCAAGCAGTGTTCTCAAGGGGTTTAAACCTTTTGGCAAAGCTATGTACCAGCCGAATAACACCTCTTTTTCGGTAACCCTATATCAGTCACCCCCGGGGTTTGAACCTTTTATCCGGACTGTACAATGCACAACAGGGTAACTCTACTTTTCAGTGGACCCAATAAATACTTTCCACTGCGGGGTTTAAACCGATTACCCAAGCTCTCGCCAACCTTTCCGGTGGCCCTACAGGATGTTTTTTGTCTTTTTTATATGCCCACCAGACTTTCAGGGACATATTGACGCATCTGACTCATCCCTCGGGGTCAAAACCGTTTGGAGATTTCCTCATCAAACTCAGTAAATATACTTCTTAAAACAACATATCATAAATTCAAGACCATATCTCAGTTTCATTCCACAAATAAAATCACACGTGCCTGAATATTTAGTCTCTACAGAAAGGGCTGTCCCCGAAGGGACAGGCAGAAATTTATTGAAAAAGGTTTTCTGCTCACCTCTTATAATGTTGCGGCTGCCAGTCTGTAGAGAAAAATCCTCACGCCGTTTACAAAACTAAAACTAAAATTTAGACTCGTAACCGGGCGGAAACACCAAATTGTTGCGTCTAAAATATCTTAACCCCCAGTTCTTTTATACGAAGGCAAAATAACCAGACTGAGAGATGAAGTATACTTTCACTTATTTTACTGACAGTGAGATTACAAGCAGTGCTGGAACACAACTCTTTAGAAAAATACCCCAAGAGAGTGCTACTCAAAAAGTGGGCCCTATAGTTTTTATTGTGGAGTGTGTAATTGACGAGGCATGTTTGTCTCAAGGCAGTTTATTACACGTCTCCAACATGAGCATTGTAGAAAGAGGACATCTCAGAAAAAACTCGTCCCTTATATACCCAGGTCTCCCCACAGCTCACAAGTCACATTGCATTCACATCAAAGGTAACTTTGCATTTCCTCTTAAATCCCTTAGCATCCCCCTCACAGTCTTTGGCCCACAAAGGATCCTCCAAGCAGTCTCTTGGCACACAAAGGATTCTCCAAGTAGTCTCTTGCATATAAAAGATTACACTTTCACAGCTTCCTGTTATCTCCAAGGAAACTCTGCACTTTGTTCTTATCTAAGATGTGAGGCATTATGCAAGGCATTAAGTAAGTCACATGTGTGGCTACACCCCCCCCCAAACATTCTAGATCGAACAAAAGAATAACAGTCTGCATGCTGTGATAGAATCATTACACATCAATCCCCATGCTGCTTGGGCTTCAGTCTTCTCCCGTATCTGCTGTAACCAGGATTCGCCGCCTCAGCGGCGCTGTCATGCTGGGGAGCTGCTGTCTGGGGGTGAAAACCTTTTGTCAGTCCCTGCGGGTGTTCTGGGGAAATTTTACTCTGGGAAGCTCCTCGTGGGGGTCTTCCGCGCCGAGGGGCCCTCGCCAACAGCACTTGCTCATCCGCCACCACAAAAGCGGGTTTGAGTCTGTTTAAGCCAACCTTTTCCCTTCTACCCCCCAAATCTAGCAAAAAATGTTTGTCCCCTGTTTCCAGCACTCTGAACGGTCCATCATAAGGCGGTCGCAATGGGGGCGATGTGCATCGTGTCTGACAAAAACAAACTCCGCATTTTTCAAAGTTTTAGGTAGAAAAACGCACAGAAAACTGTGGTGGGCAGGGCCCGGCAGCGTGCCTATGTTGATGCTACGCTGCAAAAGCCGAGATGGGGAGCTGCCCGGCGCAGGATTATCTGGGAGAAACTCCCCGGGCAACCGAAGTGGCTGCGCAAAAACGAGTTCGGCTGGGGAAGCCTCTAAGTCCTCTTTAGGCGCAGAACGTAACCCCAATAAAACCCACGGTAGCTTGTCTACCCAATTTGCATCCGTCAGTGACGCTCTGAGAGCTGCTTTCAATGACCTGTGAAAACGTTTGCATAACCCGTTAGCCTGTGGATTGTACGCGGTTGTACGGTGAATTGTGATGCCTAGGCTGCGGGCCATTGTTGACCAAAGTTCGGAAACAAATTGAGGGACTCCAAAACGCGCCACCCATGCTGTTACAAACGCGCGCGCCACCTCCTCGGCTGTGGTTGACGCTAAAGGAACCACCTCCGGCCAGCGCGTGGTGCGGTCCACCATTGTCAAAGGGGCGTGTACCCCTGTGATGGCGGAAGGGGACCCACGAGGTCCACGTGAACGTGGTCAAACCTCTTAGCTGGAATGTGAAATGGCTCCAAGGGAGCTCTCGTGTGTCTGTGTACCTTGGCTCGTTGGCACGCCATGCAGGCTGCCGCCCACTCTTTAACTTGCTTGCGGAGGCCCGGCCACACAAATTTTTCTGCTACCATTTTGACCGATGCGCGCACCCCCGGGTGCGCCAAAGAATGAATCGAGTCAAAAACGCGGCGGCGCCACGCTGCCGGTACCACGGGACGCAGTCTCCCCGTGGAGACATCACAGATAAGAGGGGGCATACCGTCCTGCAGCACCCTGCTCTCCAGCCTTAACCCTGTTGGTCCAGACTGGAGCGCGTGCACATCTGCGTCACTAACCTGCTCCGTGGCCATGGCTGTGTAATCTATCCCCACGCGGACGGGGGCAGCCACGGCGCGCGAGAGGCAGTCTGCCACTACATTCAGTTTACCCGACACGTGCTGAATATTGGTAGTAAACTCTGAGATCGCGGCTAGCTGCCTCTGCTGCCGGCCCGACCACGGTTCTGAAACTTTGGCCATCGCGAATGTTAGTGGCTTGTGGTCAACGAACGCGGTGAAACAGCGCCCTTCTAGCCAGAACTGGAAGTGGTGAATGGCCAAATGGAGAGCCAGCAACTCCCTGTCAAACGCACTGTATTTACGTTCACTATCGCGCAAGGTCCTACTGAAAAAGGCGAGTGGCTGCCAAGCCCCGGCTACATGCTGCTCCACGACCGCCCCTATGGCCACATCTGACGCGTCATTTGTGAGCGCTATGCGGGCCGTTGGATCTGGATGTGCCAACAACGCAGCGTTTGTCAGGGCTGCTTTGACTTCCGCGAACGCTCGCTCCTGCTCTGGGGACCACTCGATCTTATTCGCGGGTTTCTGTTTTTTGAGCGTGGCATACAGCGGTTGCATGAGTTGCACTGCACGGGGGAGGAAACAGTTATAAAAATTCACCATTCCCAAAAACTCCTGTAACGCCCTGACCGTCTGCGGCCGGGGGAAGTCTGCTACTGCGCGCACTTTGTCAGGTAGCGGAACCGCTCCTTCGGGGGAGACGCGGTGTCCTAAAAAATCGATCTGCATCACCCCGAACTGACACTTCGCTGGGTTGATTATTAACCCGTGCTCTCTCAATCTCCGGAAAACTGCCGCGAGGTGGCTTTCGTGTTCGTCTTCAGACACGCTGGCTACTAAGATATCGTCTAAGTAGATGAACACGAACGGGAGATCGCGCAGCACCGCGTCCATCATGCGTTGGAACGTCTGTGCAGCCCGAATGGCATGCACAAAAACTCAAATAGACCAAATGGAGTTATCACCGCTGTTTTGGGTATGTCCTCAACGCGCACTGGGACTTGGTGGTAACCGCGGACCAAGTCTATTTTAGAAAAAACGCGCGCCCCTGCCAAATGAACGGAAAAATCTTGGATATGAGGGATTGGGTAGCGGTCATGCGCTGTGGTGTTGTTCAACCTGCGGAAATCCCCGCAAGGTCACCACGAACCGTCAGCTTTCGGGACCATGTGTGGCGGGGAAGCCCATGGGCTGTTCGAACGCCTGATGATGCCCAACCTCTCTAGGTTGGCGAACTCCTCGCGCGCTATGGCCAGTTTAGCTGCGTCCAAGCACCGAGGTTTTGCAAAAACAGGCGGCCCGGTGGTGGTAATAAAATGTTCCACCCCGTGCTTAGCGACGGCTGCCGAAAATGTGGGGACTGTGAGTGCTGGGAACTGAGTGAGCAGTGTGTGGAACTTACCGCTTGCAGCTATGACGTTGGCTTGTGCTGTTGGCTGGGACGCTCGAGCTGTACAGGGAATAGAATCAAAAGACAGTGCATTAACCAGGCGCCTGTTAGCGACATCAACCAACAAACCATGTGAGCACAAAAAATCAGCCCCCAATATATTGAAATTCAATGCTGCTATGACAAAAGCCCACTCAAATGTACGGCCGTGTAGAGACAGGAGTAGAGTCCTCTCACCAAAGGTTTTAATGTCCGAGCCGTTTGCTTCTGCCATCTGGGGGCTGCTGGAACCTGCCAGCCGGTCAGCATAGGACGGCATGATGAAACTCAGCTGGGCGCCGGTGTCCACAAGGAAATGTCTCCTGGAGCGTGCATCCGTCAAGTAGAGCAGCTTGTTCTCCTCCCCGAGGGTCTCAGCTGCTACCGACCCCCGGTCTTGGCATTTTCCTGAGAGCTTGAACTGGCACGGTGGTATACATTTGTGTGCCTTCTCTGCAAAGCGGTGGTGATAGAAACAAAGGATGTCTCCTCCGCGTCCCTTGGCACCCGCCGCCACTGTCGTCAGTGGTTCTGCTACCGCCGTCAATGGCTCCTCGCCCTCTCCGGCCGTCGCGCCGAGCTCCGTCGCTGCCACCGTGGCCGTGCGTTCTCTGCTGGCCATGACAATCCGATTCGCCTCCCGGGCCAGCGCACGGTAGTCCCACTTGGCCAACAATGGCGAACTGGCCAGGGCCGCTCTCGTCGCTGACGGCAGGTTCCTGAGGAAGAGGTGGGTAAAGATGAAGTGGTCATCGTCGGAGCCTTTCAACCTCAGCATTTTCTCCATCAGGTCAATGGGCGTGCAATCTCCCAACCCGGTCAGCGCCAGGAGTCTCTCTGCTCTCTCCTCCACCGAGAGTGTGTAGTGCTGGATGAGTGCAGCCTTCAATGCGCCGTATTTGTCGCTGGCTGGTGGCTGCTCCAGAAGGCTCTCCACATGCTGAGCCGTGTGGTTGTCGAGCTTTGCAATCCCATGGTAGAATTTTGTGTCGTCTACCGATATTCCCCGGAGGGTGAACTGTGCCTCAACCAGGTGGAACCAGGAGCGCAGGTTGTGCTGCCAAAAGTCCGGTAGCTGGACCGTAATGGCATACGCTTGGCTGGGGGCTCCCAACGTGGCTGGCCCCGGAGAATTCTCTTCTTGCTGCATGCTACGTCTTGGGTCACCAGTGTGGAGTGTGTAATTGACGAGGCATGTTTGTCTCAAGGCAGTTTATTACACGTCTCCAACATGAGCATTGTAGAAAGAGGACATCTCAGAAAAACCTCGTCCCTTATATACCCAGGTCTCCCCACAGCTCACAAGTCACATTGCATTCACATCAAAGGTAACTTTGCATTTCCTCTTAAATCCCTTAGCATCCTCCTCACAGTCTTTGGCCCACAAAGGATCCTCCAAGCAGTCTCTTGGCACACAAAGGATCCTCCAAGTAGTCTCTTGCATATAAAAGATTACACTTTCACAGCTTCCTGTTATCTCCAAGGAAACTCTGCACTTTGTTCTTATCTAAGATGTGAGGCATTATGCAAGGCATTAAGTAAGTCACATGTGTGGCTACATTATAAAGCTTAATCACTCAATTATGCCTGAGAAGATGTCAGTTTGGTAACATTCCTCTTCCTTCTATGATTTTTGGGAAGGTACAATCTCTGAGGAACAAGGTGGATGAAATTCAAGGGAATGTACGCTACCAGAAGGACTTTAAGAACTGCTGTGTCATGGCTTATACGGAGTCTTGGCTTACTGCGCATGACTGGGACGCGGACCTGTGGATTGACGGCTTTGGAGCCCCACTCCACTCTGATCGGCAGGAAGAGGTAACGGAAAAACGTCAGGGGGGTGGCGTATGTTTATATATTAATAAACAGTACTGCACATCTGTCACGGTCAGAGAGCGCATCTGTACACCCGATGTGGAGCTTCTCTCCGTATCGCTACGCCCCTTTTATTTGCCTCGCGAGTTCCCCCAACTTTTTATCACGACTGTGCACATCCACCCGAGGGCAGACGCTGACTCCGCCTCCAGCACCATCTTTGATGTGGTGCAGCGGCTGCAGTCAATTTCTCCAGAGGCTCCAAACTTTATTCTTGGGGATTTTAACCATGCTTCTTTAAAGAAGACACTTAAAAACTTTTATCAGTATGTCTCCTGCCCAACCAGGCGAAAAAAGACATTGGACCTGTGCTATGGATCCACTGAGAGGGCCTATAAATCACTCCCCCTTCCTCCTTTAGGATCCTCAGATCACAACTGTGTACATTTGCTGCCCACATATAAAACTGCTCTCAGAAGAGGCAAGGTGGAGACCAGAGACATAGATGTGTGGACAGAAGATTCAGTGCACAGCCTCCAGGAATGCTTTAACTGTACAGACTGGGAGATGTTCACACTGTCCTGCGGGGATGATCTGGACTCTTTGGTGGACGTCACATGCTCATACATGGCTTTCTGTAAAAATACGATTGTTCCACGTAAACGTGTCAAAATATATCCCAACAACAAGCCATGGGTTACAAAATCAGTTAAATCCTGCTTACAGAGGAAAGCACTTGCCTTTAAACAGGGGTCTGTTTCTGAGCTACAGGTTGCCCCAAAAGAGCTGAAGGCCGAAATTTTAAGAGCAAAACAGAATTATAAATCAGAGTTGGAAAGCAAGATGGCAACAAAGAAACTTGGTTCAGCCTGGGCCAGTATGAAAACTATTGCAGGCCTTCAGAGCACAGAACGCAGTAATCGTTTAGTTTAGTTTAGTTTATTTGAAAAGGGACAATGCAATTTCATAAAACACATGATTACACATGGTTAAAAAAAGCCAGAATTAGCCAAAAGGCTAGTTTTCATCTGTAGTCCCTTGGCCAAGATGTAAAAAAGCAGTAAAATGCATCTACAAGAAAAAAAAAAACATGGTTAGACATTCAAGAGGGCACTAATGTAACAAATAACATATACATAACAAACCGTACATTTAAACACAACATCAAACATCACAGCAGACTTATCTTTTAGTGTTGGCAGCTGTAGGTGTTTATAAGCCACATTTTCAATTTTTTTGTGAAGGCCTTGAATGTTGTGAGCAGTTTAACCTCCTCAGGTACTGAGTTCCACTCACTAGCGCTCCTCACTGACCAGGCCGACTTACTGAAAGTGCTCCTGCGCAGAAGAATGAAACAGTCACCTCTGACAGAGCCTCGAGTGACACACTCAGAGCTGTTTCTTTGGCTGATGAACTCTGCCAGAGGATCTGGAGCCAAATCATGCAGTACTTTATAAATCAAATTTAAATTTGCAAATGTATGAAGACTATCCCAATTTAAAAGACTGTATTTTTTAAAAAGTGCACAATGATGATAATGCCTAGGTTTTTTATCCATAACTTTAACTGCTTGTTTGTACAAAACTTCCAAGGTTTTTTTTGCACTCAAACCCGCCTGGGACCAGCTAGTTAGGCAATAGTTGAAGTGACTCAGAATCATTGAATGCAAGTATATTTTTGTGGCTTCAGTTGACATTTCATTTCGAATTGCACGAAAATTTGCAAGATTTAACTTGATTTTTTTACACAATTTAGCAATATGGACTTTAAAGGAAAGCTGTGAATCTATTATTAACCCAAGATATTTATATTGGCTAACAATTTGTATTTTTCCTCCATTAACATGTATGTCAGGGTCAGGTGACACTCTATTTATTTTAGTGAAATACATGCCTACAGTTTTTGAAACATTTAACTGTAGACAGCACTCCTGCAACCAAGCTGTGACACAGGACATTGTTTTACTAAGTTTAGCAGCAACAGTGTCTTTGGAGCGACCATGAACAAAAAAACTGTGTCGTCTGCATACATTAAGCATTCAGCTTCAGAACAAACAGTGGGCAAATCATTAATATAAAGACTAAATAAAAGGGGGCCTAATATTGATCCCTGAGGGACTCCAGAAGTTAGCCTAAGAGAATCAGATCTGCAGTTGCTAACTGATACAGATTGTGTTCGATCATGCAGATATGATTCAATCCAGCTCACAGCATTGTGAGAAAAGTTAAATTTAAAGAGCTTGGTAAGAAGAACAGAGTAAATTACTGTATCGAATGCTTTCCTGAGGTCCAAAAACACCGCCCCTACAACTCCACCCTTATCAAGAAAAGATTTTATTTTCTCAATGAATAGGCATGTAGCCATTTCAGTGGAATGCTTGGATCTGAAACCAAACTGCATGGCATGGAGAGAGGGGGAACTACTGTTTAAATAATGGACAATCTGTTCTGCCACCCATTTTTCTGCAATTTTGGAAATGGCCGGAAGAATGCTTATTGGTCGGTAGTTATGCAGAAGAGTTGAGTCACCGGATTTAAAAATAGGGGTAGCAATAGCAGATTTCCAGGCCTTTGGAAAATGGCCAGATGAAATTGAAAGATTAATGATTGAGGCAATAGGAGTGGCGAGAGCTGAACCTAAATCTTTGAGCATGTTCGTGTCCATTCCAAAAACATCCTTTGCTTTAGATGGTTTGGGTGATTGAATTAAATCGATAACTTTGGTCTCAGTAATATTTGTAATAGTAAAAGACTGCCATCCATCCATCCATCCATCTTCTACCGCTTTTCCGGAGGTCCGGGTCGCGGAGGCAGCAGTTCAAGCAGAGAAGCCCAGACTTCCCTCTCCCCAGCCACCTGCTCCAGCTCTTCAGAGGGGATACCAAGGCGTTCCCAGACTAGCTGGGAGACATAGTCTCTCCACCGAGTCCTGGGTCTGCCCCGGGGTCTCCTCCCAGTGGGACGTGCCTGAAACACCTCAAGTGGGAGGCGTCCAGGAGGCATCCTAATCAGATGCCCATACCACCTCAACTGACTCCTTTCAATGTGGAGGAGCAGCGGTTCTACTCTGAGCCTCTCCCAGATGACTGAGCTCCTCACCCTATCTCTGAGGGTGAGTCCAGCAATCCTACGGAGAAAGCTCATTTCAGCCGCTTGTATCCGCGATCTCGTTCTTTCGGTCATTACCCAAAGCTCGTGACCATAGGTGAGAGTAGGAACGTAGATTGACTGGTAAATCGACAGCTTTGCCTTAGAACTAAGCTCCCTCTTCACCACAACAGACCGGTACAACGTCCGCATCACTGCAGATGCTGCTCCAATCCGTCTGTCGATCTCTCGCTCCATTTTCCCCTCACTCGTGAACAAGACCCCAAGATACTTAAACTCCTCCACTTGGGGCAGGAGCCTGTCCCCAACCCGGAGAGGACAATCCACCTTTTTCCGGCTGAGGACCATGGACTCGGACTTGGAGGTGCTGATTCTCATCCCAGCCGCTTCACACTCAGCGGCAAACCGTCCCAGCAAGAGCTGGGACGGATCCCCCTCATGGATCGTCACCTTATCGTGGTGGGGGGGTTTGCGTGCCCCAGTGATCCCAGGAGCTATGTTGTCCGGGGCAATTTGCCTCTGATAGGGTCTCCCAAGACAAACTGGTCCTGGGTGAAGGGCCAGACGAAGAACGATCCAACAGACTCTCATGATAAATTGTATATCAAGGATTCAGTGTACCCCGCCCGGTATGGGGTTACCGGGGCCCCACCCTGGAGCCAGGCCTGGGGGAGGGGCTCGAAGGCTAGCGTCTGGTGGCCGGGTTTCCACCCATGGGACCCGGCCGGGCTCAGCCCGAAGGAGTTACATGGGTCCGCCCTCCAGTAGGTTCACCACCTGCAGGAGGGATCATGGAAGTCCGGTGCTATGTGGATTAGGTGGCAGTCAAAGGCGGAGACCTTGGCGGACTGATCCCAAGCTTTCTAAAACTGTAAAAGACTGCGATGCAGACAATACAGGGTATTCCTTCCTTTGTTTTACTATAAACTTATCAGAGATTTCTGACACAGATTCAATGAAGTAGTTGTTAAAAGCATCAGCCATCAATTGAGGTTCGGTCAAGATGTTTCCATTCAATTTGAATTTGCATTAGTTTTGCTTTGTTTTTCTGGGAATCACCCAATAGTTTTTTAATATATGTCCAGGTTATTTTGGAATTTCCCCTTGCACTATTCAAAACAGTAATGAAAAAGTCAGCTTTAGATTTTCTTATTTCTTTCACTACCCTATTTCTCAATGAAATAAATTGGTGCCTGTTTTGTCCTGATTTAACTGACAACTTCAAAAAGTGATCTCGTTCTTTCATCAATTTCAGAATAAATTTGTTTAACCAAGGAAGGCCATTCTTTCTAGCTTTTAGTTTAATTATCCGTGTAAATTGTATAATAATTTGTTGTATTTTGTTGGCAAATTTAGAACAATCCTCATCTAAATTTTTGCCAACGAGTAATTCATCCCAATTTACTTCTTGAATTGAATCTTGAAAATTTTGTTGTTCCTGTTTTGGTATCCTATAGAATTCAGTGGCGGCCAAGGATTTGAAGCGCTTTTTATTTAATTTTCTTGTGACCATTATAAGATTGTGATCAGACAATCCTGTGAGCATATTGTATGACTTCAAGATCCTTTCTGGCCTGTTAGTAAAAGCTAGATCAATCTGAGTGCTAGTGGAGTTTGTGAATCTCGTAGGGCCATTAATTACCTGAGTCATATCCATGTCATCCATAACCTTTTTCAGATTTTTCCTAACTTTGTTGACTTCCCAATTAACATTTAGGTCACCCATTATTATTACCTCTTTTGCAAAATTAACCCCTTGCACTCCTGTCAATTTTCCTAAAAACGCCAAAAAAATAATGTGCCCAAAGTAAATCGAAAGCTGTTCTTCAACCCTTTGCAGCATCTTCATGGGGTTGGTCTCATTTAAAAGAAAACACTTTGAATTTTTTGGCAAAAAAAAAACATGATCTCTCTAAGTGCTCCGGCCACTGACATCTAAACATAGTGAACTTGAAGAAAATAAATTTGGCCTGGGTTTTTTTGGGGATACAAATGCTTGCAAATAACACACAGCTTCAGATCCGGGCTGGAAAATGCAACAGAAATGTAGAACCAAGTGTTATCCAGCTGAGGTCCAAATTTTGTAACAATACCACAAAAAGTGAATATTTTACACAGCTTTGTTCTCAGGCTGTTCCCAGGCATTTTGGAACTGTGCCAAATTGTGCCAAATGGCACAGTTTGGAAAAACGTCTGTAACTTTTGAATGATTCAATATAGAAGCTTCATTTTGGGCTCTAATGAAAGGTCACATTCAGGGCTGTGTATGTGTGTGTGTGGGTGGGGGGGTTCTCCACCCCCCCCCCACTACAGAGGACGGAGATCCGCCCTCGCTACATGACGGATTACACTCGGATGTGGCATGTTTCCACAGCAGCGCTGTCACCGCGGCTTCCCCTCCCCCCTTGCTACTGTGTGTGTGTGTGTGTGGGGTGCCCCCCCCTTCCCTCGCTACAGCGGACGGAGATTGGCCATCGCTACATGACAGATTACACTCGGATGTGGCGATGTTTCCACAGCAACGCTGTCACCGCAGCTCCCCCCCCTCGCCGCTACAGAATCGTAGCGGTGGGGGGGGGCGTTCACGGTCCGGAGGCGGCGAACAACCGTGTAACGCGGCACATGCACTTCGGACATCGTGCGCCGCACAGTTGTAATTTACCGATTGGTCAAAAGTCATTTTTGATTACAATTTTCAGGGATAAAAAATAATTTGGCTTATAACACCTTACCTCTTCACAGCCACATTGTCCTGGCCAACTTCTCTTCTTCATTGTCAGACGAACGCGACGCTGGTCTGCTTGAGGTTCTGGTCTCGCGACCCGGTCAAAACATAATTCCATTATTGCGGTTTTGTGCTTCCATGATTGCGGTTTTTGACAAACGATTTTTCAAAACAAATAACAGTAGTAATTAAAAAAAGAGTGGCGAAGGTGTGTGTGTCACTCAGCCTTCATCGTCAGCCTCCGTCGGTCTATGACCATGGAAGAAATCATAACGCCTCATAACGTCTAATCCTTTTTTGATCCGCTCCAGCAGTCAGTCTTCACCCAGCCTTAAAAAAAACAGCTCGCGAACTTCTCTGCTTCAATTGGCTCACTGCATTCACAGCAGGCGGGTCCTTCTAGCTAGGTTTTCAGTCATTGGTTCTTCAAGGTCTCAGAAACCCAATTCAAGGCTCTTATTAGTCGAATGAGAGGTCAATCAGATGAACTAATCTGTTCGCGGCTGTGTCTGCAGCTTTTATTTTCAGTGCGCGCTTGGACGCCATCACCATCTACATCACCATCACCACCTACATCACCATCTACACCATGCGTCCTAGAGCGCACGAGAGCGCCCTCATGCGCTCTCGTGCGCTCTAGGACACAGAGACTTGCCTGTCCGCGGTACAACGGAACGCAAGAGGTTAAGTTGTTTCAATAAAATTTCCAGCTTTTCATAAAAATCTACATTTGATGGAGGCCTATAAATAACTACAAGAAGAATAAAAGACATTTGCTGTGACAAAGAAACAGTTAGTCCAAGAAATTCCAGTCCATTCTCATCTATAACATGTATCTCATTACAATTAAAAGTATCCTTGGCATAAATCATAACGCCTCCTCCCTTAGAACCTTGTCTGTCTTTTCTAAACATTTTATAACCAGGTACAGATAGTATTGCTGAGGGCGAAGATTCACGGAGCCATGTCTCAGATAGGCAAAGAAAGTCAATATTTGAATCAATGAGAAGATGATGAACCTGATCACTTTTTGTTAGAATACTTCCTATATTTAAGTGTGCACAAAGAATGCCTTTTGGTTTATGTGCTGAGTCCCATATTAATTTAGAGTTATTAACAGTTTGAAACACCCTGAATTTCCGGTGTTTTAATATTGCAGGATTTGGCAGCCTCCTGTTTCTTTTATTGGCAATGTTTGCCCATAGTGAAGGCCCGGCTGATGTTGGTGAAGATTCAGTTAGAGGTGATGATGACTCAAATATCAACGGAAGTGGCCCGGCTATTATTGAAGGTGATTTGACTGGCTGCAATGTAGGTCCAGCTGGCTGTGTTGTTAGCCCAGGTCCAAACCCAGCTGGCAGGGGTGAGAACCCAGCTAGCAAAGTTGGAAGCCCAGTTGGCAGAGGTGGAGATCCAGCTAGCAGAGGTGGAGGCCAAGCTGGCAAAGTTGGAAGCCCAGTTGGCAGAGGTGGAGATCCAGCTAGCAGAGGTGGAAGCCCAGCTAGCAAAGTTGGAAGCCCAGTTGGCAGAGATGGAGATCCAGCTAGCAGAGGTGGAGATCCAGCTAGCAGAGGTGGAGGCCCAGCTGGCAAAGTTGGAAGCCCAGCTGGCAAAGTTGGAAGCCCAGTTGGCAGAGGTGGAAATCCAGCTAGCAGAGGTGAAGATCCAGCTAGCAGAGGTGGAGGCCCAGCTAGCAGAGATGGAGATCCAGCTAGCAGAGGTGGAGCCCCAGCTAGCAGAGGTGGAGCCCCAGCTAGCAGAGGTGGAAGCCCAGCTAGCAAAGCTGGAAGCCCAGTTGGCAGAGATGGAGATCCAGCTAGCAGAGGTAGAGATCCAGCTAGCAGAGGTGGAGGCCCAGCTGGCAAAGTTGGAAGCCCAGTTGGCAGAGACGGTGATGCAGCTAGCAGAGGTGGAGATCCAGCTAGCAGAGATGGAGGCCCAGCTTGCAATGATGTTAGCCCAGCTAGCAGAGGTGGAGGCACAGCTAATGATGGTGTTGGCCCAGCTAGCAATGGTGTTAGCCCAGCCAGCAGAGGTGGAAGCCCAGCTTGCAATGATGTTAGCCCAGCTAGCAGAGGTGGAGGCACAGCTAATGATGGTGTTGGCCCAGATAGCAATGGTAAAGGCCCAGATAGCAGAGGTGGAGACCCAGCTAGCAAAGGTGGAGGCCCAGCTGGCACTGGCCCAGGGTTTAATTCAACATCACCAGCCAAAAGAAGTATCAGCAAGAGATTAAAAACACCCAGGAGTGGTTTGCCTGTAAACAGCCTGTTCCTGCTCACCTGGGGGTGGCCTGGCATGGCCATAGTCCAGTACCCTTGTGAATAGCATGTGCTGACTCCATCTGGCTGGATACAAGGTTAGAGTGTCCCTTTTTCTTGGACAGGTTGAACTTAGCAGAAGAAAGAGAATTATCCAAACAACAGAGGAGTACATTGATATCACAATCCACGGTCCAATTTGCTCTTTAGATGACTTTTTAAGCAAACACACAGGACTTGCCAAACTGTGTGTCTGCACCCCGGCAGCCATTTTGTTTCTTGGACTTGTGTTTTTAGATGGTTTTAATTCAGACACAGAGCTGGCTAATGCTCTTAATTGTTTTTATGGTCGTTTTGACTCTTTTGATTTTAGCACTGAAACCCAAGATTTGAAACAGAAACTCAAAGACAATCAGCACTTTAATATTGAGGTGCAAGATATTAAAAGGGAGGTCTGTGCTGTAAAAGTGAACAAAAGTCAGGGCCCTGATAATATATGTGGGCGCTTGGTAAAGTCCTGTGCACATGAACTGAGTCCTATATTTCATTACATTTTCAATAAGTTCTTACAGACACAACATGTGCCTAAGATCTAGTTGAAAGGCTCCTGCAACAATTTGATTTGAGCAATAATCTGGTGGGTTGGATTCTGGATTTCTTAACCAACAGGACGCAGAGAGTAAAGGTCAATGGTACATTGTCTGACCTAAAGTGCTCTTCTACTGGCTCTCCTCAGGGGTGTGTGTTGTCACCACTACTCTTCATCCTGTACACAAACATGTGTCGGAGCAGACATGACAACAGACACATTATAAAGTATGCTGATGACTCAGTTATTGTCAGTCTCCTCCAGGATGGTGAGAGTGGCCACGGCCCAGTAGTTGATGATTTTGTTCACTGGTGTGAGGATTCCTACCTGCAGCTGAATACGACAAAAACTAAAGACATGATTATTGACTTTAGGAAGAAAACTCCCAGGCACAAAGTCACCATACTAAAAGGCCAGACCACTGAATGTGAACAATCCTACAAATATCTTGGGACGATTACTGATAGTAATTTAAACTTTGAAGAGAACTGTGAAAGGGAGTGCAAAAAGGGTCAGCAACATTTGCATTGCTTGAGAAAACTTGCACGCTTCCAAATTGACCGAACCATAATGACAATGTTTTATCGGGCTTTTATTGAATCTGTTTTATCCTTTTCTTTAGTGTCATGGTTTGGTCAGATAAAACTGAAACAGAGGAAATCCTTGGATCAGGTAGTTAGATGGTCCAGTCGTTTGCTTGGTGAGTCACAGCTGAGCCTGACATCCCTGTACACCAGACAAGTACAGAGGATTGCTACCTCCATTTTAAATGACTCCCACCCTTTGCACTGCCACTTTCAGCTTCTTCCCTCAAGACAGAGGTTTGCTGTCCCAAAAAGTAAAACCCGGCGCTACAAAAACAGCTTTGTTCCTGCTGCTGTCAAAGAGTTGAACAAGTTGTAACAATATATTGCACATAATTTAGGTACTTATTTATTAACTCCATTTTATATTTACTGGTACTTATTTTTGTAGGATGTTATTTGGGTTCTAAATATTTTATTGGGTTTTAGACCTTTGAGTTTTTAACCTCTTTGACTAGTTTTTAACTTTTTAATATGACCCTTCTCTCTTACCTCTGGTTTTTCTCTCATCTCTTTGTCTTTATACCCTGATTGATGGAGCCTTGAGTATTTTTTATCATGTTTATAGTCAGCTTCATGTGTGCCTGTGTTTGTGTCTATGTTGAATGTAATTGTGGCTTGTAAATATGGATGTCACCAGACTGCAAAACAAATCTACCTACGGGTACAAATAAAGTAACCTGAACCTGAACCTGAACCCTCAGGATCACTGGTTGGATGGTGTTGAAAGCACTGGAGAAATCAAAGAACGTGATACTCACAGTGCTCCCAGGCTTCTCCAGGTGGGACAGGGAATGATGTAGGAGGAAGATTACTGCATCCTCCACCCCGATGCCATGCTGGTAGGCAAACTGAAGTGGTTCCATCGCTAGTCCCACCAGGGGGCGGAGATGGGCAAGGAGCAGCCTCTCCAGGGTCTTCATTAGGTGTGATGTGAGGGCCACTGGTCTATAGCTGTTCAGGTCCTTGGGGTGAGGGGTCTTCGGCACGGGTACCACACAGGATGTTTTCCACAGCTGTGGTACCCTCCCCAGCTTCATTCTCAGACTAAAGATGTGCTTCACGATCCCACACAGCTGGTCTGAGCAGGACTTGAGGAGCCTCGAGCTGATGCCGTCCGGACCTGCAGCCTTCCTCGCCTTGATCTTCTTCAGCTCAGCTCTCACCTGGGTCTTAGTGAGGGCCAGGTTGGGGCAGGGGCACTGTGTGCTGGGAGGTGGGGGTGGGGTTGGGTCTGTGGGGGGAAAACAGCGGGGGATGTATGGAGGGTGGGGGGAGGGCCGTGGACAGTGGGATTAGATGAAGGTGGAGGCAGCAGTAGTTGGTGGGCAGGTGAAGAAGTGAGCGGTTGGTCAAACCTGTTAAAAAACAAGTTCAGGTTGTTCACCCACTCCCTAACCCCCAGTTAGGGAGTGGGTGAACAGTTGCCAACAGTTGCCACAGTTGCCAATTTGTAAACTGTTTCTCCTAAATTTGTCACTCGTATAATTTTCAAAGTTTTTCTCATAAATTTAGGATCCTTTTCTGAATGTACAACCTAGTTTTTTTTCCCACATAAACAAGTAAATGAAACAACAATAAAAAAAGGCATTTGATACTGTTGATCATGAACTACTTTTTAGGAAAATATAAAAGTATGGCATCAGAAGACTTGCACATGACTGGTTATGTAGCTACTTAGATGATAGACACCAATATGTACACATAAACAATACTGATTCTGTCTTGTTAAAAATGACGTGGGGAGTGCCTCAGGGCTCAGTGCCGGGGCCTTTGTTGTTTCTATTGTATATTAATGATTTGTGTTTGGTTGCCAAGTGTTGTGCTAAAATATCTTAACCTCTAGTTCTTTTATTCAAAGGCTAAATAACCAGACAGAGAGGTGAAGTCTAGTTCCACTTATTTTACTGAAGCTGAGATATGGTACTAGATACAGCGCAGGAGCACAACTCTCAAGACGTATCAAGAGAAAGTGCTGCTCGAAAAGTGGGTCCTATGGTTTTTATAGAACTCTGCCACTCCCTCACACAGGAGGGAGGAGTCCCCTCAATAATTATTCTTCTGCTTAAAGACATTTTGTTTCACCCAGGAGGACAGTCAAGAACTGATCTGTTACCCCAGGCCACAACTGAACTCGCCATTCCTTTGTTAAAACCAGTCTAAGGAATTCACCCTAATGCATATCTTGCTGTGACTTTTATGACCCATAAATGGTGGACAAGAGACAGACATGGAAAGCCCCTCATGGGCCACATACTGTAGATCCACTATTAATTTTCCTTAAACTCTGGGACATGCTGGATTTAACCAGTAAACTTTAAAGTACATTATTACAAACTCAATTCTAAACCTTCTCTTCTCTTCCAGGACCATGAAAAGCAAATGGACTCTGATATTTAATATGGAAAATCAATAATATGTTTGAAATGTATCAATCTGTGATTTTATATACAGTTGGGTAAAAAAGTATTTAGTCAGCCACCAATTGTGCAAGTTCTCCCACTTAAAAGATGAGAGAGGTCTCCAATTTTCATCAGAGGTATACCTCAACTATGAGAGACAAAATGAGAAAAAAAAAATCCAGAAAATCACATTGAAGGATTTTTAAAGAATTTGTTTGCAAATTATGGTGGACAATAAGTATTTGGTCAATAACAAAAGTTCATCTCAATACTTTGTTATATACCCTTTGTTGGCAATGACAGAGGTCAAACGTTTTCTGTAAGTCTTCACAAGGTTTTCACACACTGTTGCTGGTATTTGACACATTCCTTCATGCAGATCTCCTCTAGAGCAGTGATGTTTTGGGGCTGTCGCTGGGCAACACGGACTTTCAACTCCCTCCAAAGATTTTCTATGGGGTTGAGATCTGGAGACTGGCTAAGCCACTCCAGGACCTTGAAATGCTTCTTACGAAGCCACTCCTTTGTTGCCTGGGGGGTGTGTTTGGGATCATTGTCATGCTGAAAGACCCAGCCACGTTTCATCTTCAATGCCCTTGCTGATGGAAGGAGGTTTTCACTTAAAATCTCATGATACATGGCCCCATTCATTCTTTCCTTTACGCGGATCAGTCGTCCTGGTCCCTTTGCAGAAAAACAGCCCCAAAGCATGATGTTTCCACCCCCATCCTTCACAGTAGGTATGGTGTTCTTTCTCCCCCAAACACGACAAGTTGAGTTTTTACCAAAAAGTTCTATTTTGGTTTCATCTGACCATATGACATTCTCCCAATCCTCTTCTGGATCATCCAAATGCTCTCTAGCAAACTTCAGACGGGCCTGGACATGTACTGGCTTAAGCAGGGGGACACGTCTGGCACTGCAGGATTTGAGGTCCCTGGAGGCGTAGTGTGTTACTGACGGTAGCCTTTGTTACTTTGGTCCCAGCTCTCTGCAGGTCATTCACTAGGTCCCCCCATGTGGTTCTGGGATTTTTGCTCACCATTCTCGTGATCATTTTGACCCCATGGGGTGAGATCTTGCGTGGATCCCCAGATCGAGGGAGATTATCAGTGGTCTTGTATGTCTTCCATTTTCTAATAATTGCTCCCACAGTTGATTTCTTCACACCAAGCTGCTTACCTACCTGGTGCAGGTCTACAATTTTGTTTCTGGTGTCCTTTGACAGCTCTTTGGTCTTGGCCATAGTGGAGTTTGGAGTCTGACTGTTTGAGGTTGTGGACAGGTGTCTTTTATACTGATAATGAGTTCAAACAGGTGCCATTAATACAGGTAACGAGTGGAGGACAGAGGAGCCTCTTAAAGAAGAAGTTACGGGTCTGTGAGAGCCAGAAATCTTGCTTGTTTGTAGGTGACCAAATACTTATTTTACCGAGGAATTTACCAATTAATTCATTAAAAATCCTTCAATGTGATTTTCTGGATTTTTTTTTCTCATTTTGTCTCTCATAGTTGAGGTATACCTATGATGAAAATTGGAGACCTCTCTCATCTTTTAAGTGGTAGAACTTGCACAATTGGTGGCTGACTAAATACTTTTTTACCCCACTGTATATGCATGTTAAAAATGTTTAAATGAATGTTTATTCCTGCATGTTAATTTAGAAGCACTGCTTATAAGTTGGGCAGCGCGGTGGCGTAGTGGTTAGCACTGCGGCAGCACAGCAACTCAGCCTTGGCCGGGGGATCCTGGGTTCGATCCCAGCCCCCGACCAACAGTGATCTGTGTGGAGTTTGCATGTTCTGTGTGGAGTTTGCATGTTCTCCCCGTATCTGTGTGGGTTTACCCCGGGATTTCTCCGGTTTCCTCCCACAAGCCAAAAACATGCACATTAGGTCAATTGGCATCAAACTGGGGAGTCTAAATTGTCCTTAGGTATGACTGTGAGAGTGAATGGTTGTCTGTCTCTCTGTGTTGGCCCTGCGATGGACTGGCGATCTGTTCAGGGTGTACCCTGCCTCTCGCCCAAAAAGATGCTGGGATAGGCTCCAGCCCCCCGCGACCTGAAAAGGATTAAGCGGAAGAAGATTGATGGATGGATGGATGGATGCTTATAAGTTACATTCATCACTAAGGTTAGCTTAGTTTATACATAAGGGTATAAAAGCATATTCTAGTGTATTAAAATTGTGTGTATCTCCATGGGGACCGGTATCAAATATCACCCAGCATTCACTGGGCTCCAGCTCCTCCATTCCATTGGTTCCTCCCAGACAAAGCCTGTCATTGGACTAAAGTTCATGAAGCCCACTCACGAAGGAAGTTTATTGGCTGGGATTCCTCTCAACCCAGAAGCCCACGAAAGCTTGACTGAAGTTATAAAAGGAAGCGACATGGTTGCTTCCGTCTCTTTCCGCTCTTCTTTTTCTTCCATTGTCTACGCAGCAGAGAGAACTTTCGGGAGAACAAAGGACTGTCCGAACAAAGGAGCCTTCTCCCATGTGTTTCTTTTCGACGATCACAGAGCAGATAACTTGTAACTTTGTTTCTGTAACTATGTATTTTAATGTTTATTTTTCTTTTCTCTTACATGCCTAGGAATTCTTCCCTTTTGAGCTCAAAATTCTAATCCCGAGTTAAACTCCAATCTTAGACGTTTATCATTTTTTTTTATCATCATCTTGACTTTATTTTTATAATATATTTCTTGACCAATCCCACACCCAATGCTCTTTTATCCAAAGTCCGAAACTCTTTTTAATTTGAGATCAGATTAGATATATTTAATTATTATCTAAGGCCTCTGAGAAGCCGCTTGCCAATGGAGAGGAAAGGAGACGCAGCTCCACGAAGATCAAACGCCCTGGGCCAGGTCACAGCCCTGGTGATCAACACATCAAAGTCTTATCTCGTGACAACCGAATATTTGCTGGACAAATATTCTGGGTTTTGGCACTGATCAACACATCAAAAACTTCACGAGGATGACGAAAGAAGGCAACTTCAAATCTTCAACAAGAAAGCACGTGAGCTGCACTTTTCTTTATCCATCTGCTGAATCAAACGTCTGAGGTTTGATAATAATTTGATATCTAATCAGATGCAAATTAAGAAGCCATTAACATAACTCCTCTTTTCATTAAAATTGCATTTTTATGTTCTTAAGATTAATCCAGAACTTTTCATATAATTAGCAAAACTTTCTCCATAAATTTACGTTATTTCCATAATCTGTCAACTCAAACTGATAATTCGTTTCTCAGTTTAACCCTGGTTCCGAAAATATTGACATTGTTAATCTATCATTTACAAGATTGATTTTATGATTAATGAAATTACTGCCATGTCTGTTAATCATTTCTTTTAATAAATATGTGAAAATGAGAGAAGTTGTTGAGAATTTATTTCATTCGGAGTCTGATTCAAGCCCCCAGTATCGAATTCACTGAAATTTTTGAGACTGATTATTAATTAAATTATTGAGTGATTAAACAGGTATAAAGTGAAATTGAAATTAAATTTGCTTCCTAAATATAGAAGCTGGTGCCCCATGAGTGTTATTAACTTTTCTGGTGTATATGAAACAAGATTTTATCTCAGATTCCAATACATCAATATAAATTAAATAATTTTTATACCTGATCATAATTATTAATTCACGTATTCCTATATATTTTATTGTGCTGCCTGCGTGATGCTGGTTGAACTTGAGACCCACTCAGAATGAAAAATTAAGACATAAGCTGTGTGTAGCTTTGGTCAACTTATAACTTATTAAAACGGTGAAATGTCTGTGCAGGGCTGAGCCTACAGCCAGTCTATTGTCTTTGTCTCTGTGTCACGAGGGGGTGAATTCGCCCGCTCCCTGATTACTGCTGTGTGTGTGTGTGCTGACCATGAGGTGGGGGGGGGGGGTGAAGAGAACATTCCACCCCACCCTGTTCAGTTACTTGTTGTTTAATGCATGCTTAAAAAGTGTGATTACACGCTGAATAATTAAAACAGGCCTAGGACCGAACAGCGAAGCAATCCTGTTTGTGCTCCCGTTAGTTCAAAACCTCACAGACGAAGCAAACCCTTGGGGGAATTTAATTGAATTAACCATTGTGTAAACTTGTTGAATAAAGTTTTTTTTTTTTTTTTGGGGAGATCGAAGCTCTCCGGCCTTTGAAAAGCAAGGCGTGGTTTTATCGACTGAGACTCGTGCCCGCATCCATGTGTCACGTGCACGCTCACAGTCACGCGCGACCGTCAAGCTGTGCACGAAAACTGCGCATGTGTAGATCGGCCGAGCAACACCATCTTGAGTCCACTTAAGGCAAGTTCCCTGTAGCCGCCATTTTGAGTAGAAATCCTCAACTCCTGAGTGACGTCATTGGGTTTCCTCTTCTGGAAGTGCAGACGAAAACTGCCTCCATCTTGTGGTGAAACATAGAGACTGCAACTTTTATTTAAACTCCTAATCTTTTAAGCCGATTTATAACCAAATTAAGCCTTCAAAGTAACTTCAAAGCAATCCATATTATTCGGAATAAACTAAATTTAACACCAATTCAAAGTTTTATGCCAAGAACAAAAGGAAATAGACCTGTTGGCTGCTGAAAGTTTTTTCTCAGTGGTGAGACCCCACTCACTGCATAGATATACCTAGAGCAGGAACATATAAAAACACCACTATTGCATTTAATCACTTATGTAACCACATATTGTAATCTTTTAAGTTAAAAGCAAACATATTTATACACTTTTAAGAAAAAGTGCAAACTTTGAAGCTATATTTGCATTTATTTTGCTGATTTTAAATGTGATATGGTGTGATTCCTTTCCCACAGAAACCCTTCTTTAGCTTAAGGATTTTAATGCTGATGTTTACTCAAGAGTAATCTTAAAGTTGACATAATGCACGGCTCAGGAGACGCACACACACAGGCTCAGAGTAGCTCAAATAGCTTTATTGACAATGGGTGTATGAGTGTGTGTCTGCGAGATGTGAATGTGTTGGTGGCGGCGTCTGCTTCGGGCACAGAGGCAGGAGACCGTACAGCCGGACAACCCTACGGGAAAAGCACAGGGAGAAGGGTGACGGGCACACACCAACACAGGAGATAAACAAGTTGGAGAGGAGCTTACTTGGAAAGGGCAGATGACTGGCACAGCAAGGAACGAGGTCCGGTAGACAGCCACCTGGAGAACCCGGTGCAGCAGCGAGGAATAGGCGATGGAGAGGAATAGTCCGCCGCCGGGAAATCCACCTGTGCACAGGGGAGCAGACTTGGAGAAGAAAAAGGTAAGATCTTCTTACCGCAATGTTTGCCGAGAATGAGACAGAACTCACAGCAATGCGTAGTGAAGTCTGACGGCTTCAGGCCGAAGCCCAGGGCGAGGCGGCTTAAATCCCTCGCCGCTGATGACGTGCAGGTGTGCGTGCAGCTGGCGCCGCTGATGAGCGGCGCGGCGTGACAGTACTCCCCCCTCTAGCAGCGCCTCCTGGCGATGGCTTCCCTGGGTGCGCTCGGTGGAATTCAGCGATGAGCGATGGGTCCAACACAAACGACGAGGGTACCCACTGCCGATGTTCAGGCCCATAGCCCTCCCAGTCCACCAAGTACTGCAACCCATGACCCCGGCGCCGGGAGTCCAGGATGGAGGAGACAGGCCAGGCCTGATGGCCACCAATCCTGCACTCCTGCCAACTCCTGCACCTCCAGCCACCAGTCTGTCAAGTTGATCAAGTTTGCGGACGACACCACCCTCATCGGGCTCATCTCCAACGGCGACGAGTCCGCCTACAGGAGAGAGGTGGCCCAGCTGGCGTCCTGGTGCAGCAATAACAACCTGCAGCTGAACGCTCTGAAGACAGTGGAGATGATTGTAGACTTCAGGAAAGTCACTACTCCTCTGCCCCCCCTCACCCTCTCAGGCTCTCCCATCACCACTGCTGATTCCTTCCGCTTCCTAGGCACTACCATCACCAGGGACCTCAAATGGGAGCTGACCATCAGCTCACTCATCAAAAAAGCCCAGCAGAGGATGTTCTTCCTGCGGCAGCTGAGGAAGCTCAAACTACCTACCAAGATGTTAGTGCAGTTCTACACAGCCATCATCGAGTCCATCCTCACCACCTCCATAACCGTGTGGTACGCAGGAGCCACTGCCAGGGACAGACTAAGGCTGCAGCACGTCGTGCGCACTGCTGAGAAGGTGATCGGCTGCAAGCTCCCATCTCTCCAGGATCTGTACATCTCCAGGACCCGGAGGCGTGCTGGCCGGATCATAGCCGATCCCTCACACCCTGGTCACGTACTGTTTGCCCCCCTCCCCTCTGGTAGAAGACTTCGGTCCATCCAGACTAAAACCTCCCGTCACATGAACAGCTTCTTCCCCTCTGCCATTAGACTGCTGAACACTAAGTGACTCTCGTGCACCATGTACAGCAGCTCAACCAGACTCATGTCAATCATCACTGTTTTCTTCCTGCATTACCGACTGCACTATATAGTTCTCCACAGTATCTGCTGCTGGCTAATATATATTTTAACTGTTGACCAGTATCACTTAATCTTATCCTACACTTTATTACATGTATAGTTTATTTCTATTATCTTATCATGTTTAATGTTGCAGCATTGTACCGAGACAAATTCCTAGTTTGTGTACTACATGAACAATGGCAATAAACCTGATTCTGATTCTGATTCTGATTCTGATTCAATCATCCGGGGCGCGGGTTGCACAGCAGGAGGAGGGCAAAGGGGGTCGGAGACTGCCAGCTTCACCTTGGACACGTGGAAGGTGGGGTGGATGCGGAGGGAGGGGGGAATGGCTACACGCACAGCCACCGGGTTGATGATCCTGGTGATGGGGTATGGGCCCATAAAGCGCTGTGCCAGCTTCCTCCTCTCGCCCTTTAAAATCACGTCCTGGGTTGACACATAGACTTGCTGACCAACTCTGTACGCCGGGGCAGGTCTTCTGTGCCGGTCCGCCACGGCTCTGTTGAGCTCCGCCGTGCGTAAAAGCGCATTGCGCGCTGACGCCCAGATGGAGCGGAACTGCCTGAGATGCGCCCGTACTGAGGGGACAGTTACCTCACTCTCCTGCGCCGGGAGCAGCGGGGGGGTCGTAACCCAGGGACGCCTTAAAGGGGGACATCCCTGTAGCAGAAGAGCGAGCGGTGTTGTGGGCGTATTCAACCCAGGCGAGGTGGTTACTCCAGGACGTTGGTTTGGACGCCGTGACGCAGCGGAGTGCAGCCTCCAGCTCCTGGTTGGTCCGCTCACACTGCCCGTTGGTTTGGGGGTGATGGCCAGAGGAGAGGCTCACCTTGGCTCCCAGGGCGTTGCAGAACGACCTCCAAACCTCTGAAGCAAATTGGGGCCCCCGGTCCGAGACCACGTCCACCGGAATCCCATGCAGCCTGACCACGTGCTGGATTAGGAGGTCCGCCGTCTCCAGGGCAGTTGGGAGACCTCGCAGGGGGACGAAGTGTGCCGCCTTGGAGAAGCGGTCCACGATGGTCAGGATGGTGTTGAAGGTGTTTGAGACAGGGAGTCCGGTGATGAAATCCAGGGCGATATGCGACCAGGGCCTGCCAGGGATGGGCAGAGGCTGGAGCAAACCCGCTGGAGGGGCATTACCTGATTTGCTGGTGGCACACACTGGGCAGGCCCGGGTGTAGCGGACAGCGTCCCTCCGCAGGCCCGGCCACCAGAAGGACCACTGGAGGAGGTCAATCATCCGGGAGGAGCCAGGGTGGCAGGTGAGCTTGGATGTGTGCAACCAGTGGATGACCTCCCCCCAAACTGTGGATGGCACGAACAGCCTCCCCTCCGGTCCGCCGCCAGGGTCAGGTTCCACTTCCTGCGCCTTCCAGATCTTGCGTTCAATATCCCAGGTGACGGCTCCCACGACGCACGACCTGGGTAGGATGGAGTGGACCGTGTCCTCCGACTCCTCAGGGGGGAATTGCCTAGAGAGGGCATCGGGCAGGCCGTTCTTGGAGCCAGGCCGGAAGGTGATGTTAAACCGGAACCTGGCAAAGAACAGGGACCAACGCGCCCGGCGGGCGTTCAGACGCTTGGCAGATCTCAGGTACTCCAAGTTCTTGTGGTCCGTCAGGACCACGAACGGCTGGTCCGCCCCCTCCAGCCAGTGACGCCACTCCTGCAGTGCGAGCTTGATGGCGAGGAGCTCTCTGTCCCCCACGTCGTAATTGCGTTCCGCCGGGGACAAGCGCCGGGAGAAGAAGGCGCAGGGCCGTTTGTCTCCATCGTCTGGCGACCGCTGGGATAGGACCGCCCCCACTCCTGTGTCCGAAGCGTCCACTTCTACGATGCACTGCAGCGCAGGGTTGACTTGGCTAAGGACCCGGGAGGAGGAGAACTCCGCCTTCAGCGCCTGAAAAGCAGCCGCGGCCTCTTCGGTCCACCGGAACGGGACCTTAGGGGACGTGAGGCGGGTCAGCGGGCTGGCGATGGTGCCAAAATTAGGAACAAAGTGGCGGTAGAAATTTGCAAACCCAATAAATTGCTGCACCTGTTTTCTTGATGCAGGTGTGGGCCACTCCACCACCGCTTTCACCTTCCCTGGGTCCGGACGCACCTGGTCGTGGGAGATGATGAACCCGAGGAAGGATGTCGTCCTAGCGTAGAACTCGCATTTCTCAGCCTTCACATACAGCCGATTCTCCAACAGTCTTTGAAGGACCTGCCTCACATGGACCCGGTGCTCGTCCCTGGATTTGGAGAAGATGAGAATGTCATCCAGGTAGACGAACACAAAAAGACCAATGAAATCCCGGAGGACGTCATTAATGAGGCGCTGAAAGACGGCTGGAGCGTTGGTCAGCCCGAACGGCATCACAAGGTACTCAAAGTGGCCGTTCGGGGTACGGAAGGCTGTCTTCCACTCATCTCCCTCCCGGATCCGGACGAGGTGGTATGTGCTGCGTAGATCCAGCTTGGTGAACCAGGTTGCCCCCTGGAAGGAGTGGAAGGCGGTGTCCATGAGGGGCAGGGTATAGCGATCCTTCTCCGTGATGTCGTTTAGGGCGCGATAGTCGATGCACGGACGGAGGGAACCGTCCTTCTTGCCCACGAAGAAAAATCCTGCCCCCATGGGTGATGACGAGGGTCGGATTATCCCAGCACTCAGCGATTCCTTGAGGTAAGCGTTCATGGTCTCCTTCTCCGGCGCCGACAGGCTGTAGAGTCGCCCAGAGGGTAAGGGTGCCCCCTGGCGGATGTTTATAGCACAGTCATAGGGTCTATGTGGAGGAAGAGACATCGCCTTGGACTTGCTGAATACCATACCCAGGTCGTGAAACTCAGATGGCACCAGGGACAGGTCTGGGGGTGCGGCGTCCGTGGATGATGGGGAAGAGGACGGAGAGCAAGCAGCGGACTGTAGACAGGTGCTCATGCAGAATGTACTCCATGCCGACACCCCGGCGGACTTCCAATCCAAAACGGGGTTGTGGAGGTGTAGCCAGGGATACCCCAGGATGACGGGCGACACAGAGTTGGGCAGGACATAGAGGGTTATCTCCTCCCGGTGGTTTCCAGAGATGATAACCGGAACGGGAACGGTCTGGTGTGTTACTCTCCCCAGGGAGACACGGGAGAGGTTGACCAGGGAGATAGGGGTCTTTAATGCCAGGCAGCGGATGCCCAATCGGGTTGCCAGGCTTTGTGAAATGAAACTGCCCTCCGCGCCCGAATCCACCAGTGCGTGAGTGAGATGCCCAGTGGAGTTGTGACAAAATCGGATGGGCAGGTTCAACTGGGTGAGGGGACTTAACCGATTGACGTCCGCGAGGCCCCCTACAGTGACTCGCGGACCCCGCCGTTTGGCTTGTGGACAAAGCTCTACCGTGTGTTGACTGTCCCCGCAATACATGCAGAGATTCAACTCACGGCGGCGTTGTCTCTCTGCCGGGGAGAGCTTTGTCCAGCCCGTCACCATCGGCTCCGACTCCTCGGGGCGCAATGGTGGCGGCGTTGCCAGGGGGCGAGCTTGGAACGGGCGCGACGAGGCTCCACGAGGGCGAGAAGAAGACGACTTCCGCCCCGAGGAGCGCTCGCGCAGCCTGTTATCCAGACTGATGGCAAGGGACGTTAGCTCCGCTAGAGTCTCCGGGATATCCCGTCCAGCCAGTTCATCCCTCAGATCATCGTTAAGACTGCGGAGGAAAAGGCCACAGAGGGAGCGTTCCTCCCAGCCCAATTCCTCCGCTGCTACCCGGAAGTTGACCGCATAGTCCGCTGCCAACCGGCTTCCCTGCTGGAGGCTGAGAAGCCGATCGACCTGGACCGTCTCAGTAAGAGAGTGGTCAAAGACCTCCAGGAAGCGTCTCACGAATTGGTCATACGTGAGGGTGGCATAACTGGGCCTCGCCATTACGGCGTAAGTCCAAGTTAGTGCTCGCCCCTCTAGGAGATTCCCGATATAACCAATTCGGCTATGATCTGAAGGAAAGTCTCCGGGAACACGGTGGAACACGGACTCACACTGCATTATGAACCCCCGCGCTCCGCCGAGCTTACCGCTAAAGCGGGCGGGGGTTGGAATGGGCGTGAGCCGAGTCGGTGCTCCCGGAGCCTGCTGGATGGCCGCTGGAGCAGCAGGAGCCGCGCCACCCTGACGAGCCGGGGGGAACGGCTGTTGGGGAACCAAGCGGTCCAATCGGTTAGTTATTCTGATTAATTGATTGAGTGTCACCTGTTGCTGATAAGCTATTTGGTCCACTCGAGCCTCGAGGGTGGTAAGCCGGTGTGTGAGCCCGCCGTCTGCCGAGCCGCTCTGCTGAAGCCGTACTGACATAATGCACGGCTCAGGAGACGCACACACACAGGCTCAGAGTAGCTCAAATAGCTTTATTGACAACAGGGGTGTATGAGTGTGTGTCTGCGAGATGTGAATGTGTTGGTGGCGGCGTCTGCTTCGGGCACAGAGGCAGGAGACCGTACAGCCGGACAACCCTATGGGAAAAGCACAGGGAGAAGGGTGATGGGCACACACCAACACAGGAGATAAACAAGTTGGAGAGGAGCTTACTTGGAAAGGGCAGATGACTGGCACAGCAAGGAACGAGGTCCGGTAGACAGCCACCTGGAGAACCCGGTGCAGCAGCGAGGAATAGGCGATGGAGAGGAATAGTCCGCCGCCGGGAAATCCACCTGTGCACAGGGGAGCAGACTTGGAGAAGAAAAAGGTAAGATCTTCTTACCGCAATGTTTGCCGAGAATGAGACGGAACTCACAGCAATGCGTAGTGAAGTCTGACGGCTTCAGGCCGAAGCCCAGGGTGAGGCGGCTTAAATCCCTCGCCGCTGATGACGTGCAGGTGTGCGTGCAGCTGGCGCCGCTGATGAGCGGCGCGGCGTGACAAAAGTAGGATTGAACCTGTGCATTTTAACAAATTTACAGATTCACTGAATATTTATAATTTTTTTTCTCTCAAGTTTAGGAAACCACATTAAGCAATTAACACTTAAAAGAAGCTAAGTGTTATTTAAACTCATTGTGTCATTTTTTGGTTCATGTTTTCTCCACAGGAAAAGAAAAACATTTAACAAACTTGCATAATTTAAAAAAAATTTTTTTCAGGATTTAAGAGAAAAGTCAAAAGGTGCAAACATTGATTGTTCTGTAAATAAGAAATTTATAGATAACAATCAAAACAGATCACTACTAGCTTTAATCCAAAAAATCCTCGGGATACCAAATATTCAAACAATTCACTTGTTTCCTAATTTGTAAATATTTAAAACATTTAATGCTTCAAATGAAAATAGGCTTTTACAAATAAACCCAAAGGAAAGCCTTAACTTTAAAAGAAAGTGGAAACTTGTAACCTTAAAATTTTAAATCATTTAGCCTCTTTTGTTTTTGTATTTCTTTTTTGTAAATAAAATCCTCACTTTCAAGTGACATTCTGCAAAATTCCAAAAGCAAGTTATTGATGACAAATTCCAAAACTAGACTTTGAAAATCAAAGTAAAGAAGTCAATCCACACAATTGAAATTCCTGTTTTGTTTTGTGAAACACAAATTCAACTCAATTTCAATTCAACTTTATTTATCAACATACAGTTTCAACAAATGAATTAATTGAAGCCTCTCTACATTTCTAAATAATTTCAAAATTCTATTTCCCATCTTGCAAGCCTAAAAGTTGGAACAAATTCTAAAAGGAACTTTCAACTATCACAGTTGTAAAATAAAATCTCAAGGTTAAACCTTGTCTAACAAATTAAGAATAATCAACAAGTTGAATTTTTTTTTAAGCTAAATAACAACGGTAAAACATGACGAGTCAACAGACAACAGACAGATTTACCAAACTGGATGACCTTCAAGCAACATTGGAAGCATGGACTTTATCTCTACTTTCACAACACGGGTCAAGAAAACACAGCCCGAAGAGTTGAAGCAACTCACTGAAGAACTTTTGAATGAACACACTGAGAAACCACCAGAAGGCAAGGACCTCACCAGTGTGTTAGGTAAGTTCACGCTAACATTAGTCACGAGATTAAAGGTAGCCGAGAACGAGCTAGCAAATCAACAAACAACAATCCTATCTCTCCAAGAAGAGAACGAAACACTGAAAGAAAATTTGGAACAATCTCAAAAGAAGAACAACAAAACTCAAAATCAACGGGATGAAGCATTACAAGATTTGGACTGTGCAGAGTCAGAAAATAAACGGTTGATGCATGACAATGACGTGCTTCACCAAGACAACAATGAACTTGAAGATGCCCTTCAAGACACAAAGAAGGAAATCAGAAGAGTTGAAGGTCAACTTGAAAATGTGAAGAATAACTACAAGGAATGTCAACTGCTCCTAAAGGAAGCACATGAACACCGGGACATCTGCCGCAGTCCCTCGTCCAATTCCTGTTTCGAATACGGACAACCGCATGGACGGCATGCGTGTGCCCCTTCAGACCGCGACCTTGACAAGATTGCGCGAAATGTCACCAAATTTGATCCAGGTCCTATGGGTTCACCTGATGCCAAAGTCTATTTACAGGACATTGATTACTACCTGCGTAAGTATCCTGATGCTACGATTGACAATCACATCTATCTGATCAAACTAACATCTAACAGGTCAGTATCAAAATTCATAGACAGACAGCCAACAAACATCAAAGCAGACTACATGCTGCTCCGCGAAGCCATTGAAAAGGAATTCTCTGACAACTGCTTACAGGCAGGACTAACCTAGCTGTGAAGCAAGGACGCTCAGAGCCGACACAGGCCTACTACCAGAGACTCCTACTTGCATATTTCAGATCTCAAAATACACCAGGGATGGAAGAAGACTACAATTTCAAGACCCTATTCATCCAAAACCTCCATCCCACTGTGAGTCATTACCTTGGAGTTACAGCTAACCCCAGGTCAAACTCAATAAGTCAGCTGAGAGAGTTTGCACACTATGTGTTCCAAAATCAGCAGCAAAGTCACAACAAGCATGCTGAGCCTGCCACAGTGCTAGCTACTAGCGATGCATCTAACACCTTGGAGTTGGAAGGAGCTCCTCGCTTTTCTCCACCTCCTACACTGAGTACATAAACAGCCGAAACATTTTTCCAAGCGACCTCATCAAGGTGAAGACCAAACTAGGTCCTCTGGATATCACTTTGGACCAACTTTACGAAAACCTGATTACCGTTGTAGACCATATCCACGGGATAGGTCACGAGAACGCGATACAGACTACCATGATGACAGATACCGATACGAAGACATGTGTAACCGCGACAAATGGTCTCCACCTCATCACAGAAGCTCAGGAGCAGGGACCCATCACAAACCTTGGAAGGAAGAAGAAACTCCTACTCTCAGTAGAGAAGATATTGACATTGTCAAACACCTCCTAGCCGAGATTCAAAACAACAAGGAGAATAAAACTTCTAACATTCTAGCTATATCAGCTGTGCCAACTCAAAACAAATGTTCCAAACGAAGGAAACGCAAGAAGAAAATCCCTTATGCAAATGAGGAACAACCAAAGGACTCAACGCAGTCCAGTGCTGTTACGGCAGCCCAACCACAGGTCACAGACCACTCCTCTAACAACATTTCGCAACTCTGTGTCAAACCATTGGTTCCACAATTTCTATGTGATTTAAACGAGAGGGGGGTGGCACGGAAATTCTACCTTCCACTGACCCTTGAAGACGTGATGTGTCAGGACGCTGTTTTAGACACTGCTGCGGACATCACTCTCATGTCACACACCCTTTTTGACAAACTACGTGTAGCTGCTAATCGCGCTCACAAACATTTGAAACTGGAACCCTGTTCATTAGCTGTGCGACCATATGCGCTCACTAAAACAACCCTGTTGGGCGTATCACTACTAAACATGTCCATTGGACCCATGACCTTGACATATCCGGTCTATGTGTCCAAACTTGACGCTATTCCATTACTTGTTGGCAAAGACGTACTGAACTGTTTTGAGCCACTGATTGACTTCAAAAGCCTCAAACTATGGGCTCAAACTCAACACCCTCACTCATTTGACCCAACAAGGACAACTGAATCACAGTGCTTTGTTCTGAACACTTTGGACACCCCAAGTCTCACACAACTAGCACTGTTGGAACAACTGTAACCGAATGAAAGCGACCGCCAAGACCAAGGTGAGTACTGTCCACAAGAAGTCAAAAATCATCTTCACATACAAGGTCAAGCCAAACACTCAAATGACCTTGAAAACTCAATGGCCGAGCAGAAAACTCCAAACGGCCCCCTTGAAACCCTTGATATCCATGATTCAATGGTGGTGTCACATTTTGGAAACCCACCCACCCACCCATGAGGCCTGCATGGTCACAAGAGCCACACCAACCAGCTCTCTAGACCCTATGAAATCTCAAGTTTTTGCGACGATGAACCCAACTTTTGCTAACTCTAGGCGCACAGTCACTCAACCTTGCAACCAAATGATCCATAAAACCGTCAAACACCGATCAGATAAACCGGTATGTGCGCTTCCCGCGTCTAAAACCTTTGACATACCAAAATTGAAACCAATTCATGCGACACAACTTTCTCTGCAGCTATACAATGGCACTCCTGTTCCTGCTTCCGACGAACCATCATCGCCACTGCTCAAAGTTCCTCGAAACCAGAGGGTGGTGATGACTACCAATGCCTATAACATTTCAGCTGCAGAACACAAAAGCGTCAAAATGACATACAAAGCTCCCAAGGCTGTATTTCAAAAACATTCGGACCAATTCGCCAAACGACACAAAGTGTACAATGACCAAAAACTCTCAGATCAGAATCAGAATCAGGTTTATTGCCATTGTTCATGTAGTACACAAACTAGGAATTTGTCTCGGTACAATGCTGCAACATTAAACATGATAAGATAATAGAAATAAACTATACATGTAATAAAGTGTAGGATAAGATTAAGTGATACTGGTCAACAGTTAAAATATATATTAGCCAGCAGCAGATACTGTGGAGAACTATATAGTGCAGTCGGTAATGCAGGAAGAAAACAGTGATGATTGACATGAGTCTGGTTGAGCTGCTGTACATGGTGCACGAGAGTCACTTAGTGTTCAGCAGTCTAATGGCAGAGGGGAAGAAGCTGTTCATGTGACGGGAGGTTTTAGTCTGGATGGACCGAAGTCTTCTACCAGAGGGGAGGGGGGCAAACAGTACGTGACCAGGGTGTGAGGGATCGGCTATGATCCGGCCAGCACGCCTCCGGGTCCTGGAGATGTACAGATCCTGGAGAGATGGGAGCTTGCAGCCGATCACCTTCTCAGCAGTGCGCACGACGCGCTGCAGCCTTAGTCTGTCCCTGGCAGTGGCTCCTGCGTACCACACGGTTATGGAGGTGGTGAGGATGGACTCGATGATGGCTGTGTAGAACTGCACTAACATCTTGGTAGGTAGCTTGAGCTTCCTCAGCTGCCACAGGAAGAACATCCTCTGCTGGGCTCACATGACAAACTGCAAAGGGGGGCAAGATCTTCCACCCCACATTTGTACCACAAACACCAGAAATCAATTTACAGGAAGAGAAAATCACTCCTAAATTCCTGCCTGAGTGGATGAATCCACACATTGTCAACAACAAACTTTGGCCACTCAAGCGCCAAATCCAAGACCCCATTTTCAAATGGGCTCACCAAAATCAGAGCAAACTTTACCAAAACCCCATGGGACTTGTCGGGTACAACACTGTCAAAGTAAGTCCATAAATAAGATTAAAATCAAACCTACGTCTGAGAAACAACTGTAGCTAACTACTAGCCTCAGGTACACTCAGTTAAATTTCTCCAATCAATCAGTTAACTGCATCAAAACTTCCAAAAAGAAAAGGGTAAATTAAAACAAAATTATCCCTTAAACTAATTTCAAAGACCTCTGTAAAATCTAATAAACTTCAATCAACTTACTATTATCAAATAGTACACGCAAAACATTCAATACCATTAGTTTGAGTTAACAACATCAAAATTTCCACTAAAGGTGAAAAACAATCTAAGGTTTAGAGTTCAATCTCTAAAAGAAATTGTTCCACCTCTGAGAATAATTTTCATTTGCCAATCAGGTATTTAAAGAAAAATCAACAAGAAGATTAAGACCCAAAATCCCTCAATTTTACCCGTTTGCCAGGATGATGGCCCTTCTGTTTATCAGTTTAGCCATCTGCCTAGCAATCACACTCACTGTTACCCAGTCAGAATTGGGCCAAGCCAAAATGAAAGGTCAACAATCCTCAGGTGGATTCTTAATAACAGCCTCATCGTTAGAGCCTCTTGTTAGCCTTAGCACGCCCACTGCTAACTCGGTCAACACCGCTAAACCGAAACACCAGGTTGTCGAACCAGAAACCATTACCAAAATCTTGCAAGATACTGTGTTGGTTTTGAATGCTTGCTCCGAAGCTTCAGTCAAACTCAACAAGGTCTTGAACTCTTTGCTCTTTGTGTTAAAAGTTGACTATGCTCACACACAATGTCTATGTTACTCTCAGAAGTAGCTACAAACATTAGCTTTTCAGTTAACACTTTAGCAATGACCCTGCTATCACATCATCTTATCCTTTTTGCAGTAAATCCAGATTTACTTCTCACTGTCATTCGAAGAGCGATAACGACATCCCATGTCCACTCAGTTTTTCTGAACAAAAGCCTCAAACACCCCATGATTTGGACATCTGTGGAACCATGGTTTAGTCTAACTAAACAAATTCAATTTGAACCTCCTTGACTCACCTTAATATTGATTAGTCTAAACCTCTACCTCAAATATGAAAGAATTTTATTTTTGCTTTTGACCTAGAGTTTTGGATACATGCATGCGTATATACAAATATATATCCCTTATACTCTGTTTAGATTTTATGCTCATTTAAACTATTTTTGAAATTTTGAATATATATTTTTCAGCAAACCCAAAACATTTATATCAAGTATGTCAAAACCCACATACTTCTAGTTCACACTTTTGTACCCAGAACTTTTAAGCCTTTACCGGCATATACAGAATTTTAGTATATCCTAAACAATTATACAATGTTTATATTTGGTCATACCCAAATTATTTTTGAGGTGAATGAAATGAAAACATAAAGGCATGGAGTTAGTCAGCGGAACTTTAATTGCCTTTCTGCAAAACAAAAGCAACTAGAGTGTTCTACTGTGTTTGCTTCTTCCCTTCACAATAAAAGCTCTACACATACAGTATATTCCAGAACTGAACATAAATTCACTGCACATTCTGCCAACAGGCAAGTCAGTAAAATGTCTTAGTTGTTTTTTAAAATAAATTATTTATGTCATGGGATTCTATAATGTACAATTAGCAGATCCTAAAACATGCAAACTTTCAACTGAAATTACAGTAAATGCAAGCATATGCTATTGTGTTCATATATTTGTAAATCTGACTTTGAACGAGTCAGCGCCTCACCACCCACAAACCTCACTGCACGTCCCTGAGCCAGGTATAATTAAATGCAATATTGGTGGATAAGTACAGTACAGTTACAGAAAAAAGATCTTCCCACGATACATTTGATTGGTTATGTCAAATGCCTAGCCGCCATCTCTAGATGGCTAAGCATAGCTATATCCCAGCGAGTTGAGTAAACATGAGCATCTGTTATATCTACAGACATATTTGAAATTGCCTCATTGTCAAACATTTCAAAAGCATGTCACGAAACCACACAACTTATCATGATGACTGGGTGAAAGTTTATTTAGGCACATATCCCTGTCCAAAACTGTTAATAAATGTGAATTAAAAATGTCTTGATTTAGGATGTCCGCAAAGCCATTTTAAATAATTTGGTACATATGCATTAGTGGGCAGTACTGGTGTGGCCGACTGACCATCTTATTAAAGTGGCCAACCATCGAAAAGCGTTATTTTGAGATTTGGCATCTGCTGCTCTGCCAAGACTGGCCTGCCATCGGCCACTTTTTGATTTCGATGTCTCTTGACAAAATCAAAGCTGATGTCAATGGCACCTTTAAATGGCCACTCAAAAGGGCACTTTGGACACTTTGGTAAAGGGGCAGGGTCTCAAGCACCTAAAGCACCCCCCTCCACACGTGCATGTGTTGCAAGGAAGAAAGAGTGTGATTTCAATGATTGAGCAAGAAATACATGTTGGCACATAAACAAAATGACAGATCCTTCCTCAAACAGCTCTGATCACATTCACACTGGTGCATTGTCACTTGGTTTTAATGTCAAATGTCTAACAGTTTTATTGTAATTTGTATGGACTATGTTTTTTTGTGTGTGTGTTGCCTATTGCTGCAGCCTCTTGTCCAGGACACCCTTGAAAAAGAGATTTGCAATCTCAATAGAACCATCATGGTAAAATAAAGGTAAAATAATAATAATAATAATAATAATAATAATAATAATAATAATAATAATCTATCTATCTATCTATCTATCTATCTATCTATCTATCTATCTATCTATCTATCTATCTATCTATATACGTATGTATGTATATACAGTCCGATAATCCCTGACAGAGGCATTGTTAGGACTGCTGTTGTTTTATTTCAGCTGAAACAATTAACAGTTTCCTCTATATGACTGATAGAGTGGGACTGAAGGATTCATAATGGTCATTATTTCTACACAACTAAACATCAGGTCAACCGTCATGCAGATGATAACAACAGTGTCCTTGGGCCTCAGATGTTTAAAAGCCTTAGTAATGTAATAAAGTAATACCCCAGAATAACATGGCTTAGAAGAACTTTGTGTCTTCAGGCTTTTTCCTCACTTTTGAGGCCACCCAACACTTCTGTTGAAACAAGCACTGATCTCCAAAAAGTCCACCGCAAAGTCAGCTGCAGATGCAGGCAGTTGGGGGGACATTTCTCTTGTGCAACACAGATAGGGAATTTTGTTTTGCTGAAAACTGTGCTAACCAGTCACACCAGGTCAGCCAGTACAACGGGTATCTGCCTGAGTAAAAAGCGCAGTATAAGTGAGCGCCATTTACCATCTACCAACTGTTTAACAAAGGTCTAAGCAACAGAGCCTATGCCTTTATTCCTCTGCTGATGTTTTGGGCCCAGCACAAGGTAAAATTCAACACGTCCATCTCTGCTTTGGCAGGATATGCTGTTTAGCTCCATAGATTTATGTAGCAGAAATTCATTCTTTCTTTCTGTCTGTTTTTCCTTTCTTGAAGCCCTTAAATTGGGATTGACATTTCCAGCCTGTGTTGTGTTATAGCTTAGTTTTTCTTTTTTCTCTGTGACACTATGTCTTAGATTTGTTTTTGAATAGTAACCGCTTAACTTAGACTAGCTCAGTTTTCTTTTTCTCTCAGTCATATTTTGTCTTAGCCTTGTTTTAAATTGTAATCGCTCTTGTCTTGTTTTCTCTTTTTTCTCCTTTGAATTCTTGGATGGAATATGGGTGGGCAATATAAGCTGCGGCTTCAGCCATCACCCATTTCGGATAACTCACGTGGAATTGTATAGTAGAAGGAGTCTTTGTCTAATTTGACCTTGTTGTTATATTATACAGTTTCTTTTAACCTGTAATGTACTATCCGAAATAAAATTCATTCATTCATTCATTCATTCAATTCTTGAATGTTTTTTTTTTCTTCCAAAAACCTCATTTGCACAAGGTAACAGCTTGAAGGTTGCAGGATTTTTGGAACTGCGTTTTTGCTTCAAGAAAATTTGAAAACTTCCCCCTCATTCTCTGATGAAACATGTTTCCATTTCAATAATCCCTTAACACTGGCTCTTTAAACTATGTAGCCCTGTGCTGAAGACCTCCTACTTTACTTCAGGCAGGGGTAGCCTGTGCAATGGAAAGACCCATTTTGAGCAATTTTGGCCAAAATCTTTTTTTTATTTCCTCCATTGAACAAAACGTGTTTTAAACCTAAAATGGGGTAGAACAGGCAAGTCAACATTACTGGTAGGAGAGTTTTATGAAACCACTGAGTAACTTTTCCTACATAAATTTGTGAATTTTTTCATCAATTTTAAAATTGCAAATCAATGATTTTTGTAGTGAATTTAATATTTTTTTCCCTGTAAATTTGTGACCCATTTCTCAAAAAATTGCATCATTGTGTTTTCTATTGTCTGAAATTTGAAACTTTTCTTGAAAAATTGCAAATTTTTTTCCAAGTGCAAACCCTAGCTACCTACTATTTTAAAGTGACACTCCGACAAAAATCCAGTTTTTTTCTGTTGTGAACATGTCTGTAACATGTTTTTTGTGACTTACAAAACATATCAAGCACAAAATCTCACCACAGTCCCAAGTCTGTGTCTTTTTGCTGTGAATTTCCAGTTTGGTAATGCCTGCCTGAAACAAACAAGTTTGGACAGACCATTAGTAGCTATGTAACTATTCCTGCTTAGCCTGGTTTGTTATAACATTAACCAATCAGACAGATACTCTTGGCTACTTCGGGGGAAGAGGGAGGAGCAGAGGAGCAGCAGGATTGAGGCAGAGCAGGCTGGGGTAGCAGAAGAGAGAGAGAGTGGAGACTCTCTATAATAATAATAATAATAATAATAATAATAATAATTAAGTATTATGTTAGAATCCCTGTATGAGGTATTGCATGCCAGATGAATTTATGTTGAACATGGGATATCAATAAAGTTTTAATATATCACAATATATCAGTCATGGTATATTAATAAAGTATACCGATGTGTTACATAGTAAATGGCACATTAATGTGAAGTGTGGTGTGGTGATGTGCTCTTCCCGTCACGTCACCGCCCTATATAAAGGAGAGGGCATCCATATTGCGGCTTCTTTGACCGGTGCCCTCTGCCAGGTGCCTGCCGTGTAACCGCTGATCTCATCCATCAATAAAGCTGTATTCGCCCAGTCATCTTACCTCATCGTTCACCCACATATTTTACCATACATAACATTTGCCGATCGAGGATTAACTCATGGAGGCGTGTATCACACCACGTTGCCCCTTTCTCGAGCTGCTGGGTGAACCGCCGGTGCCTTGGCCTATGTGGTTTGAGGCCTTACAGACGTACATCACCGCACTGGACCTCGGGAAGCTCGACAAGTTAAGAGCACGTGTGCTTCTTGTTCATAACCTGGGTATTGAGGGCCAGCGAGTCCTGCACACACTTGGAGCTTCGGACTCTTTTGAAGTTGTTGTGGAGCTGCTAGTCAACTATTTCCACACCCCGGATAGTGTGACTGTCCGGAGGATTCATTTTCGGCAGCGACATCCACAAGTAGGTGAGCCTATTCATCAGTTTGTCACCGACTTGAGGCAGCTAGCTACCGAGTGTCGCTTTGGGCTGTTGGAACATGAAATGGTACGTGACCAGCTTGTGGAGCACACGTACAGTGCCGCATTGTGGGCTAGGCTACTCACGGTGCCCAATGACTTAACATTAGCCAGAGCTGTTGAACTAGCTCTCCAACTGGAGGCCACAGACAAGCTAGCTTCGGAGCTAACCTGGCGCCAATCACAGCAGCCACCAGAGCCTCCTGCCACAGCAAATGTTGTGAACTCGGATAGCGAGGATTGCTTGGACGACAATGCTACGGAAGCAAATGCTCCCAGCTGAAGGTCTGCCCCGGGAAAATCCCTGTGCAAGGGCTGTGGGTCTGCAATGCACCGCAATAAGGCTAAGGACTGCCCAGCTAGGGGAAAACGTAGCAGATGTGGACGCTTGAACCATTATGCTAGAGTGTGCCATGTATCTGAACTGGAGAGCCCACGGACGAAATCACTCCTCCCGCCCCCCGATGACCATCCATATGGTGTCCCCCAGTACAAACGGGTACACATTTTGCACAGGAGAACTGGATGGCGTGGAGGTGCCGCTGCTGCTCGACATGGGAGCGGAGGGGTTGTTGCTGAATTGGGCCACAGTAAGGAAGTTTTTCTTCCACTACAGGATTAGAGGTAATCCAGTGCCGTTGTATGGTTATGGAGGTGGCAGGCTGTGCATGGTTGGGACTTTGGAGTTAACGGTCTGGTACAAGTCTGCGAAGATGGTTGACTTCACATTCCAGGTGACAGCGCAAGGCAATAACATCATGGGCTATGATTTGTTTTACGGACTGGGTTTCGCCATAAAAGATGACGGCAGGAATGAATGGTCAGGTTGTGGTAAATGGAACCCCCGGTTCTGATGGTCAATGAGGACCTGGTGTGGGACAAAGAGTTAATGGACACCACAGCAGTCAAGCAGGACCAGCTTCACTCAGGTTCGGCGCAGGAGGGTCTCGGTGTCAGCGGTCGGGATACGCTAGAGGATGGTACCGAGTGTGGCGGTGAGGTGCCTGCACCGGCGAGTGACACCGATGTGCTAGCCCCAGATGCCTCCGGAGCTTGGCCGCAAGGGGATGGAGGGTCTGGAGCTACCGCGTAACAGCACCTCCCTATATAAGGCAGAGGGCATCCATATTGTGGCCTCTTTGACCGGTACCCTCTGCCAGGTGCCTGCCATGTAACCGCTGTTCTCATCCATCAATAAAGCTGTGTTTGCCCAGTCATCTTGCCTCATCCTTCACCCAGGTATTTTACCATACTTAACACAATGTGCTTGTGTTATGGGACATAATTGAAATTGACATGACACAAATTCATGTCTTGTGAACACCCCCCCCCACACACACTATAATATAAAACCATCCTCCATGTGAGTGATTTCAGGAGATATACATTAGTTTTCCTTATGTGGAGATATAAGATAAGATAAGATAAGATAAGCCTTTATTAGTCCCACAATGGGGAAATTCCAGGATTGCAACAGCACAGGGATAGCAACACTCAGAGCAATAATTTAGAAGATAAGAAAATAAGAGCAGTGAATATACATATGTACACATAAATATATAAATATACACTACCGTTCAAAAGTTTGGGGTCACTTAGAAATTTTCTTATTTTTTTTTTCCACAATATCTTTATTGAACCTTTTTTTTTTTTTTTTTTTTTAAACAAACATGATACAAACAATCAAATACTAACACTAAAGTACTACAAAAAAAAAAAAAAAAATGCTCTAAAAAACACCAACAACCACCAACAAAATCAAATCTTCAACAATGCTCCTCTGTTTAGTCTAGACAATCCAACACATAAGTATACATATTATGTTCACCAGTTTGGAATTTACAAGGTCCGCACATATCATTCACCTTCTTCTTCAAGAGTTATGTTTAAATTTTTTACATAATCAGTAAAGGGTCTCCATATATTCTCAAACACAATTTCCTTTGATTTCAGTATATATGTTATTCTTTCTAATGGAAGGTTTGTTAACATCTGTCTTAACCACTGAGTCACATCTGGTCTATAAGTCTTTTTCCATAATAGTGCAATACATTTTTTGGCATTAAGCAAACTGAGGTCTATGAATGTTCTTTCACTTTTATTAAAATTATGCTTTTCTGGGTACAGACCCAACAAAAACAGTTTAGGATTCAATATGATTTGTTTTGAGATTATTTTTTCAATTGTTACCCTCACCTCTTCCCAAAACATTCTTATTAATCTACATTCCCATACACAATGAAATAGAGTTCCTTTACTTTCCATACATTTTGTGCACGTATCTGGTATATTTTTGTTATATCTATTTAACTCCTCCGGTGTAACATACATCCGTATTAACCATTTGAAGTGTATCAATTTAAGGCGTACATTTATTGATTTGGTTTGAGCTTCTGTACAAGCCAATTCCCATTGTTCCTCTGGAATTTCAGTTTGCAGATCTTCTTTCCAGTAGTTTAATCTTTTCAGTGAGTTTTCACTTGAAAATAGTGTCAATGAGTTATAAAACTCTGAAATAATACCCTTTCTTTTACTATCTTTCATCAACATTTTTTCCAAGGATGAATAGATAGGTCGAGTGAGAGCTTTATTTTGATTTGATCGAATAAAGTTTCTAAGTTGAAGATATTTAAAAAAATGTGTTCTATTGAGATTAAATTTGATCCTCAACTCTTCAAAAGACATTATGTTTTCTGCACATGGCAAATATAAATCCTGAATCTTTTGTATCCCTTTTAAATTCCATACTTTAAATACAGCGTCCGCTCTCCCTGGTTTAAAATATTGATTACCCCATATTGGACTAAATTGTGACAATAACTGTGGTTCTTTTAAATAGTTTTTAGCTTCACACCATATTTTGATCATATGCTTTACAAATGGATTTTTAACTTGTTTTTGTAATTTTTTTGCCGAATCTGAGTATATGAATATGGGAAGAGGTAAAGGTAAATTGTATGATTCCATTTCAGTCCAGTGAGGGAGATCATTTGATGAAAAATAATATGTCATAGACCTCAGTTGTGCCGACCAATAATACAACATAAAATTTGGACATTTCAGACCTCCACGATCAAATGGTAAATATAATAAAGACAGACGTAATCTAGCCCTCCTGTTGTTCCATATAAATTCCACTAACTTTTTTTTAATTCTTGAGAATAAATCTAAAGGTGGTGGTAAGGGAATGTATTGAAATAAATAAAGTATTTTAGGTAAAATATTACTTTTAAGTATATTAATTCTCCCGATCATCGACATTGGTAGTGACATCCATCTCTGAAGTAACTCATCAATATCTGTCATTAAGGCTTCATAATTGACACTGGCGACTGATTCTAGCTTAGGCACAATTTGGATTCCTAAATATTTGAACTGATTTACAACATTGAATTGATTTACCTCAGGGGCTGGGCAATTTCTCTGGGTCTCATTTAGCATTAATATTGAAGATTTAGTTTTATTTATTTTATATCCTGATATTTCCCCGAAATTCTTTATTAAATTCAACAAGGTCGGAATTGATTTTTTAAGATTCGACATAAACAAAATTATGTCATCGGCATACAGGGAGATTTTATGTTCTGTTGGTCCAACTTTAATTCCATATATTTGTGACTGTAGACGTATCGCCATCGCTAAAGGTTCAATTGCCATAGTAAACAGTAAAGGTGAAAGTGGACAGCCTTGTCGACATCCTCTATTGATTTTTATTGATTTTGAAATATTGTTATTTGTTAGAATTTCTGCAGTAGCATTATTATATATTATCTGAACCCATTTTATAAAATTATTTCCAAGTCCAAACCTTTGTAAGACTTCAAAAAGAAAGGGCCATTCAACTCTATCAAAGGCTTTTTCGGCATCCAGTGATAGGAGAGCTGTATCCGGTGCTTCTTTATTAGAATAAATAATATTAAATAGTCTTCTTACATTATGGAAGCCTTGTCTTCCCTTTATAAAGCCATTCTGATCTCGATTAATAATATTTGGTAAAATTTCTTGTATTCGTCTTGCTAAAATTTAACAAATTATCTTAAGGTCGGCATTTAATAGGCTTATTGGTCTCATATTTTCACATTTATTAGAGGGCTTACCTGGTTTTGGCAACAGTATAATTAAGGCATTATTCATATATGATGGTAAATTACTATTTTGAAATGCTTCTAAAACCATTTCCAAAAAAGGTTTTGTTAATATATTCTTAAATTTTTTATAAAGGTCAACTGGAAGACCATCTGGTCCTGCACTTTTTCCTGATTTCATATTATCAATGGCTAGTCCAACTTCTTCTTGACTAATTTTAGACTCCAGTATCTCCCTATTTTCATTTGGAATACACGGTATAAATAGTTCATTCAAAAACCCATGTAGTTTTGTTAAGTCAGATTCATTTTTGGTATCATATAATTTTTCATAGTAATCTCTAAAGGCTCTATTAATTTCTGAAGGATCTATAACTACCTGTCCGTTACTTATAATACTGGTAATTGGTGTTTTAGATTCTAATTGTTTAATCTGCCATGCCAATAACTTTCCTGATTTTTCACCTTGTTCATAAAAAGATTGTTTCAATCTTAGAAGACTCGAGGCAGCTCTATTCGCTGATTTTTTGTCATATTCAGCTCTCAAAATCAGTAATTCGTTCTCCAACCTTGGATCTCTTCCTGCAAATACTCTTTCTTGAAGAATTTTTATTTTATGTTCCAATTGGACTCTCTCCTCTCGAGTCTTCTTAGATTTTGAACCTGTATAACTAATAATATGTCCCCTAATAAAAGCTTTGAAAGCCTCCCACTTTACACATGCTGATGTTTGTGTAGTATTGATATCAAAGAACTCATCTATCTGTTTTTCTATATACTTAACAAATTCCTCATCCTGAAGCCATTTATGCTGAAATTGCCATCTACCTGGTTCCTTTGTCAATTTCTTATCTACATACATTAGACAGCAGGGTGCATGATCAGAGATCACGATGTTATCATAAAAACAGTTTTGAATCTTGGACCTTAATTCTGTGGAGATCAAAAAATAATCTATACGTGAGAATGTCTTGTAGGTATTGGAATAACAAGAGTATGCTTTAACTTGTGGTTTCATTTCTCTCCATATATCTATCAATTTCAATTCTTTCATAAAATGATTAATGGTCATCCTACATCCATTGTGCGTACAGTCCAGTCCTGTTGATCTATCTATACTGGGATTCAATGTACAATTAAAATCCCCTGCTATTATATGTTGCCCTGTTAGTGATGATAAGATAAGAAATAAATTGGCAAAGAACTTTTGATCATCTATATTGGGACCATATAAGTTCACCAAATTTATGTTTTCTAATAGCAAAGATCCTTGAATGATTACATATCTTCCAAATTTGTCTCCAATTACATTTTTCACTTGAAATGGGACTGATTTATGTATGAGAGTCATAACTCCCCTGGCTCGGGATGAAAATGAAGAGGTGAATACACTTCCTTGCCATCTACTCCTAATTCTTTTTACATCTTGCTCTATTAGATGAGTTTCTTGTAAAAACACAATTTTTGAACCCATGTCTTTTATTTTATTCATAACTTGTTTAAGTTTTTTTAAATTTTGTAGACCTCTGCAATTCCATGAAGTTAAATTAAGATTAACGCTTTGATTTATAATCAATAGGGAGTTTGGGATTACCTTGCAGTGTAAACATGCTCAAACAGAAAAGCAAAAAAATGAGTGGTTGAACATTCACCCTACAAACTACACACAAACAAATTCCCCCTTCCCACATTCGTGGCAATCCCCCCAAAAGCAAAAGAAAAATTCCGTCTCCCGATATAGCCATCGACCGTTCCACACCCACGAGGAACAGCCAAAGCCACTCCTTCTTCATCCTCCCAATCACCCTAGCTCTACTGCTTTTAATAACGTAACATTAACTCTCTTCTGTAATTTTCCAATTTAACTCCAAATTTTTTTTAGCAATTTTGTACTTTTTTTTTTTTTTTTAATATGTAATACATTCTATATTTTGTAATCTTGTTATATGCTTCTAATCAGTTAAATGCTCAAATATTCTACCCTATATTCTGTTCATGCTTAGCTCCCACCAGTCTCTTCCTGGATCTTCTTGATGAGCTCCTGCGCCTCCTCGGGGGTCTTGAAGATGCGTGTTCTGCCCTCATATGTGACCAGAAGTCTTGCAGGGTGAATCACTCCATGACGAATCTCAAGGCTGCGCAGTTCTTTGCGGATGGGGTCAAACTGCTTCCTCAATTGCTGGATTCCTGAGGCCAGATCTGGGTAGAACCGCACCTGCTGATCTTGGTATTTAATTTCTCCTTTGGCCCGCACCGCGTTGGAGATCGTCATCCTGTCTCTGTAGCTGAGAAACTTCATAATTAGCGTCCTCGGTGCTGCCTTGTTACCTCTCGGTGGGCCAATTCGGTGGGAGCTTTCCAAGACGACTGATGATTTTAGCTCCGCGTTGTTCAGCGCCTCCGGGATCCACCCCTCCAAAAAGGAGCATGAATCACGACCTTCAGCTCCCTCCGGTAAACCCACCAGCCTCAGGTTGTTCCTTCTGGACCGAGATTCCAAGTCCAGAACACTATTTTCCAGATCTTTATTTTTTTTTTCCAAAGTGCACACCTTTATTTGAAGTCCGCTAATTTCATCCTCCGCACTTGAGACACGAAGCTCCGCCTGCGTCACTCGCTCCACGCAGTCACCCAACTCCTTTCTCATTGCATCCAACGCTGCCATAATCCCATCAAGTTTAGCGGAAAAGTCTGCTCTCATTGAGCTAATAGCAGCCAGCACTGCACCTGTGCCGTCATCGTCAGCAGCAGCAGTTACCGCGCCACCGCTAGTTTCATCCGCCATATCCGCAGCTTTTTCTACTGCGCCACAAACTTTAAAGTCCGTTAATTTGGACTGCTTCGGCGATTCAATTTTTCCCCCTCCTGATTTCCCAGCCTTAGTCTTCACCGGCATATCCTCACCCAAACGCTGGGAAAAGTTCTGTTCCAAATGAGAGAGTTATTTGCCGAATTTTTATTTCCAAGGGCAGAGCAGAGTGATACGTGTCCTTCTAGGCGGCCGCCATAACCGGAAGCAATTTTCTTATTTTTGAAAGAAAAGCACTGTTTTTTTCAATGAAGATAACTTTAAACTAATCAGAAATACACTCTAATATCTAATATACATTGCTAATGTGGTAAATGACTATTCTAGCTGCAAATGTCTGGTTTTTGGTGCAATATCTACATAGGTGTATAGAGGCCCATTTCCAGCAACCATCACTCCAGTGTTCTAATGGTACAATGTGTTTGCTCATTGTGTCAGAAGGCTAATGGATGATTAGAAAACCCTTGTGCAATCATGTTAGCACAGCTGAAAACAGTTTAGCTGGTTAGAGAAGCTATAAAACTGACCTTCCTTTGAGAAGGTTGAGTATCTGGAAAAAATTATTTCAAATACAAATCATTATTTCTAACTTTGTCAATGTCTTGACTATATTTTCTATTCATTTTACAACTCATGGTGGTAAATAAGTGTGACTTTTCATGGAAAACACAAAATAATTGGGTAAATATTTATATTTACACAATATTTATATTTACACAAATGTAAATTTATATTTACACAAATGGTACATATTATATATTTGTATATACACAAAATAACTGTGTATATACACTACCGTTCAAAAGAACGGTAGTGTATATACACAGTGCGGAGCATTGTAGCTAGATGGAATAAACAGCATAACCGTCTGTTTAGTTACCCTACATAGTATGAATATAAGATAAGATAAGATAAGCCTTTATTAGTCCCACAACGGGGAAATTCCAGGATTGCAACAGCACAGGGATAGCAACACTCAGAGCAACAATCAGAAGGCAAGAAAAAAAAACAAGCAAGCAAGAGCAGCTAATAAACATATGTACGTATTACTATAAAATATATATATATACACACACACACAGACACACAGTGCAGAGCATTGTAGCTGGATGGAATAATATATGAATATATGAACACACAGTGCAGAGCATTGTAGCTAGATGGAATAAATATGTAAATATATAAACACCCACAGTACGGAGCATTGCAGCTAGGTGGAATAAATATGCAAGTATATAAACACACACAGTGCGGAGCAATGTAGCTAGATGGAATAACATGTAGATATATAAATATATAAACACCCACAGTACGGAGCATTGCAGCTAGACGGAACAAATATGCAAATATATAAACACACACAGTGCAGAGCATTGCCGCTAGATGGAATGAAACAGCATAACCGTCTACCCAGCTATCCTGCATGGTATGATTATGTGCCCATACACACTCTCACCCTCCATAGCGACCGGCATGCTCCTAGTTGTATGCCGGAGAGGACCACTGTGTAAGTCTATTGCATCTTCTGCATTCAAAAAACTATTAGTTTGTTACGTCTTTTTTGCTATCTCTGCGAGCAGCCCTGCTTAGGTTGTACAGTCTGACAGCCGTTGGTAGGAAGGACCTACGAAACCTCTCGGTTGTGCACCTGGGATGATGTAGTCTGCTGCTAAATGAGCTCCTCAGTGCATTCAGTATGTCCTGCATAGGGTGGAACTCGGACTCCAGCAGAGATGACAGTTTAGCCACCGTCCTTCTCTCTCCTATCTCCTCCATCGGATCAAGGCGCTGCCCCAGGACAGAGCTAGCTTTCTTAATCAGTTTGTTCAGTCTCTTCCTATCGGCTGCAGTAATGCCACTGCCCCAGCAGACCACTCCAAAAGTGATGGCTGATGCCACCACCGTGTCATAGAATGACTTCAGCAGCGCCCCTTGTACACCAAAAGACCTGAGTCTCCTCAGCAGGAACAGCCTGCGCTGTCCCTTCTTGTAGAGTGCATCAGTATTGTGTGACCAGTCTAGTTTATTGTTCAGATGAATACCCAGGTACTTATAGGATGTCACCATCTCGATGTCTGTTCCCTGTATATTTACTGGTACTGTGAGGGGCTGCCCATGCCTGCGGCAGTCCACCACCAGCTCCTTAGTTTTCCTCGCGTTGATCTGGAGGCAGTTCCGATGGCACCAGTCCACGAAGTCCTGGATAAGCCCTCTGTACTCAGCTTCATCTCCATTGGAGATGAGGCCAACGATCGCAGAGTCATCAGAGAACTTCTGTAGATGGCAGTGTGTTGTGTTGTGTGAGAAGTCCGCAGTATAAAGAGTGAACAGGAAGGGAGCCAGCACCGTTCCCTGGGGGGCCCCCGTGCTACTGATGATCGTGTCACCCTCCATAGCGATTGATATTGTCCCAGTTGTATACTGGAGGGGGACCATTTTGTGTAAGTTTGTTGCGTCTTTTGCATTCAATACTGTTAGGTCATAAAGTTATTTTTTTTTTTTTTTTTACAATCTCTGCAAGCAGCCCTGCATAGGTTATAAAATCTGACAGCCGTAGGCAGGAAGGACCTGTGAAACCTCTCGGTCGCGCACCTAGGATGATGTAGCCTACTGCTAAATGAGCTCCTCAGTGCGTTCAGTATGTCCTGCATAGGGTGGGACTCAGACTCTAGCAGAGATGACAGCTTAGCCACCATCCTGCTCTCTCCTATCTCCTCCACTGGGTCAAGGCGCTGCCCCAGGACAGAGCTAGCTTTCTTGATCAGTTTGTTCAGTCTCTTCCTATCAGCTGCTGTGATGCCGCTGCCCCAGCAGACCACTCCAAAAGTGATGGCTGATGCCACCACTGAATCGTAGAAGGTCTTCAGGAGCACCCCTTGTACACCAAAAGACCTGAGCCTCCTCAGTAGGAACAGCCTGCGCTGTCCCTTCTTGTAGAGTGCGCCGGTATTGTGTGACCAGTCTAGTTTATTGTTCAAATGAACACCTAGGTACTTGTAGGATGTCACCATTTCAGTGTCTGTTCCCTGGATGTTTACTGGTGCTGTGAGGGGTTGTCCTTGCCTGCGGCAGTCCATCACCAGCTCCTTAGTTTTCCTCGTGTTGATCTGGAGGCGGTTCCGATGGCACCAGTCCAAGAAGTCCTGGATAAGTCCTCTGTACTCAGTTTTATCTCCGTTGGAGATGAGACCAACGATCACAGAGTCATCTGAGAACTTCTGTAGATGGCAGTGTGTTGTGTTGGGTCAGAAGTCCGCAGTATAAAGGGTGAACAGGAAGGGAGCCAAAACTGTTTCCTGGGGGGCCCCCGTGCTGCCAATGATCGTGTTGGACACACAATTCTGGGTTCTCACAAACTGTGGCTGGTTTGTGAGGTAATCCAGGATCCACAATGACAGGTGCTGGTCCACCCCTGCACACAGCAGCTTGTCCCTCAGGATCACCAGTTGGATGGTGTTGAAAGCACTGGAGAAGTCAAAGAACATGATCCTCACCGTGTTCCCAGGCTTCTGCAGGTGGAACAGGGAATGGTGAAGGAGGAAGATCACTGCATCCTCCACCCCGATGCCATGCTGGTAGGCGAACTGGAGTGGATCCATTGCTGGTCCCACCAGGGGGCGGAGGTGAGCAAGGAGCAGTCTCTCCAGGGTCTTCATCATGTGAGACGTCAGGGGCACTGGCCTGTAGCTGTTCAGGTCTCTGGGGTGGGAAGTCTTTGGTACGGGTACCACACAAGATGTTTTCCACAACTGTGGTACCCTCCCCAGCTTCAGGCTCAGCTTGAAGATGTGCTCCACAATCCCACACAGCTGGTCTGCGCAGGACTTGAGGAGCTTCGTGCTGATGCAGTCCGGACTCGAGGCCTTCCTCGCCTTGATCTTCCTCAGCTCTGCCCTCACCTGGGTCTTAGTGAGGGTCAGGTTGGTGCTGAGGCGCTGTGTGCTGGGAGTGGGGGGCTATTGGTGGGGGTGGTGGACAGCAGGTCTTGATGACGGTAGAGGCAGCAGTGGTTGTTGTGCAGGCAGAGGGGAGGGCAGTTGGTCAAACCTATTAAAAAACAGGTTCAGATTGTTCGCCCACTCCCTGCCCCCCGTGGCCTGGGAGGAGGTATTCTGGAGCCCAGAGATGGTTTTGAGGTTTCTCCAGACCCCGCCAATGTTGCTCTGTTGCAGCTTGTCCTCTATCTTCTTCCTGAAGCTGTCCTTGCCTTCTCTGATCTTCCTCCTTAGCTCCCTCTGTACAGACTTCAGCATCTCCCTGTTCCCCGACCTGAAGATCCTCTTCTCCCTCAGTAGTGATTTTATCTCAGGGTTGATCCAGGGTTTGTTGTTCCAGCAACATCGTATGATCTTGGTGGGTACAGTGTTGTCCACACAGAAGTTGACGTAGTCCGTAATGGTGTGAGTGAGGCCGTCGATGTCCTCACCATGTGGATCGCAGAGCTGCTCCCAGACAGTGATTTCACAACAGTATATCAAGTCAAAATGCTCCAAATCAGCAGGTTCTTTGCTGTTTTTGGTCGCTCCATTCTCTAAGAAATATTACTAGTCTCTTGCACATAACGATCCTCAGCATCACTTATCAAGCAGAACTCTTCCTGTATTTCCCGAGCCTTTTTCAGCAAGTGAGTCACACAATGAGACAGACAGTTATGTGATTTCTAGAGAAACGGGGCCTCGCTTGTCTTGGGTCACGTGATCTTCTGAAATGTGATACGGGTCTCAACACAAACCTCATTTGGCCATGCCCCCTTTGCTCGAGACAGGCCTCGAGACTTCAGTGTCAGACATACCATTACTAACTGTGAGCTCATGTTAAGGCGTGTAGTTGAGCTCATGTCCTCATCTTGTTGTTATAAATTATATTTTCTTGTTTCAGGACATGAGTCAACTCACTCCCTGGCCTTTAGTTCTTCTTTTGGAGTTTTTGCATTAATCATTATTATAATTATCATTATTATTATTGTCATGTCCTTGGTTTTGCATTCATTTCCTTTTCTACAGCTTTGGGTTTTTCCTTATTATTATTCCTGTCTTTGACTTAATCTGTTATTGTCTTTATTAGTAGTATTTTATCATGGTCATTTCTGTGGTCATGTTGGTTTGAGCTCTTATTTTGACAGCATCTTTCGTTTATTTCTGTTTTTCACCTAGCTTGTTTCTTGTCTCGTTAAGTTCATGATTATTTACAGCTGTTTATTATGTCGATAATTATTGTTGTCTAATTTAAGGGACCCCTTCCCGTAGTTTGGGGCGACATCCTACTAGTCATGCTGCGTGATCATCACGTTTCTGTCTGTCCTGCTGAAGTCTGTATGTTTCCCGTCTTATCCTGCTGAAGTCTTTTGTGGATGTATTCTGCCTGAGTTCTGCCACATCTCGTGAGTTTTCTGTTTCTGGAAACAGTGGATTATTTTTTGTTTCCTTTATTAAAACTGCAACTGAAGTTCAGCGGTTGGGTCTTGTATTACGCCCCTGGAGGGGCTCAATTACGACAGAAAGATGTTGCCCGTGAAAGACCCAGCAGACTTCTGTTAGCTCAGCTATGGCTGGGTGTGTGCTGCTTACGGAGAGGGAGTTTAAGGCCATGAACCGGCTGAAAGGATTAATTGCCGTGGCCTGTCGTTCCTCCGACCCTGTAAAGGACGGTCTGTGGATAGCAGAAGCCCTGGAGTTGGAGCATATCCTGCATTTGGGGGTGTTTCCGTGGGTACAGGAGCTTCCCATCTGCGGGGCCCCATGGTCCACCTCATCACCCAGGACTGCAGTGGAGAAGTACGTGAGCGTCGGTGCCGTTCCTCCCGACTCTCCACCCCGCCTCCAGCTCCAGCCGCTATAACTCTTCACCGGACGAGCTCTGCAGTCCCCCAGAGGGAGCCCTCCGGCGCTTCAGTGGCAGCAGAATGGGATCAAAAGCAAGTACCTCTTCATTTTTAACACCATTTAATGAAAGGTCTTGTCTTGTTCCTGGGGAGGGGGCTCAGCCAACTACCACCACTGAGTGCTCTTTCCTGGTCTCTGTTTTCACACACCCCTCACCTGCACTTTCCATCTCCCTTCTCCCAAGCTTGCCGTCTGAAGAGGCTGGGTTGGAGATGGATTCCCAGACGTTTGGGCTCGAGAGGTTTCAGCCTGCATCACCTGGGCCCACAGCCGGTCGACCTGTTGGATCTGCCACCGATCAGCCTGCTTATGTTGGTTTGCCGCTGATCAGCCTTCACTGTTAGGGTTCGTCACTGATCGGCCTACATCTTCAGCTTCTGTGGTCAGCATGCACCAGCCATCAGTACCTGAAGTCTGCGCGCTTCAACAACCTGCTCCTGAGACCGACATTCCCCTGTCATCTGTGGTCGAGGCTGGCATGCCTCCATCATCGGTTCCTGAGGCTGTCGAGCTCCTGTCAACAGTTGCTGAGGTCAGCGCTTGCATGTCGTCGTCGGACTTGGAGCCGGGGTCTCTCCAACTACTGATTGCTGAACTCGAGATTCGTCTGCTACAGTTGATTAGTCTAAAACCCTCCTGCTATTGCCTGTTTCTGAGGTCAGTGCACCCCATCACCTGTTCCTGAGTTCGGTGTGCCTCAGTCATCAGCCCCTGAGGTCGGTGTGCTCCAACCATCACTGCCTGAGGTCAGGGCGCCCCAACTATCATCTGGTCTGGTGGCTGAGGCCGCTGCTTCTGCAGCTCTCCCAGAGGCAGCTGCCTATGCAGCTGATCCTGAGGTCATCACTGGGGCAGCAGGAGACCAGGAGCTAAGGCAAGTACTTTTTCCATTAATTTCTACAACTATTTTAGAAAAACTTGCCTTAATGCTGGTGGGGGGACCCAAGCGCACAGTCAACCAGCTCTTGGGTCTTCCCCACCAGGCTCTACTGCTAATGACTGTGGTGTCACCTCATTGACTGCCTGTTCTCCTCCCTCATCCGAGGTGGTCATGTTGAAGAGGGAGCCGCAGGAGGACCATGATCCACCTCAGCCACCTGTCACCATTCCAGAGGGCAAGCAGTCCACTCCATCTGTCGCTGTTCCAGAGGATGAGCAGTCTGCTCCACCCACCGCAGTTCCAGAGGGCAAGCAGTCCACTCCACCTGTTGCAGTTCCTGGGGGTGAGCAGTCAACTCCACCCATCACAGTTCCTGAGGGCGAGCAGTTTGCTCCACTGGTCGCAGTTCCTGAGGGCAAGCAGTCCACTCTACACATTGTTGTTCCAGAGGCCGAGCAGGGACTACCACCTGCTGCCCAAGAGATTGGTAGGACCCTGCCATTTGTTTCAAAGGTTGGTGTGTCTCAACCGTCTGCACCGGGGGTCAGCAGGCTACAGTTACTGGTCACAGAACATAGAGTTCCTTTGGTGGAGTTTGTCAAGCTCTGTGTACCTGTGGCCATTGTTCCACCAGGCTCTGTGGTCCAGTGGCCCAAAGACAGTGGTAGACCACCTGAACTATCTTGCTTTTCAGTCTGGTGGGCCATGGACTGGGGAAGGCCCCCCGACCCTTTCTGTTCTCCGGTCTGAGGGCACATGGATTTGGGTAAGCCCCCTGACCCATTGTTTTTTCTGGTCTGGTGGCTCAGGGACTCTGGAGGGCCACCTGACTCGCTTTGTTTTGGATTTTTGGGTCTTGGACTTTGTTTTGCCCACAAATTATGTTCTGTTTTGGCCTTTTTCCCCATCACCCACCCTGAGGGGATTTTGGTTCCTTTTCTTTTCTTTGTTGGTGTTACCCTTAGGGGCCATCTAGAATCTGCCCCTTAAGAGGGGGGTACTGTCAGAGCATGAGTTGAGCTCATGTCCTCATCTTGTGTTATAAATTATATTTTCTTGTTTTAGGACATGAACATTAACACAATGGTATTGTGATATTTTAAAAAGTATCAGGTCCAAATCGACCAGCTGGTACTGAAGTATTGATACTAGAGTATCAATACGCCCCTCCCTACGGAGTACACCTTTAATAATTTTGGAGATTTTTGTAAGCGTGCCTGTCACAGCCAATTTGGAAGGTATTTAGAATCTTAACTTGGGATCTTATCCACCTTATTCCTAGCCTCCATGATGCCATGCGTAATTATGGGCACAACTTCCGGTACTAATTTAGAACATGTGGTTGTCACTGAAACGGGACACTTTTCCTTGTTGACTTCGGCATCAAAAATGCAGGAACATGGCCTTTTGCACCTCAAAAACAATATCATACCACTTTCCTCGACTATGGAGGGATGGGAAGATGACCTTAAAAAGTGGCCTTGCAGACAGTAGCTCCATTTGTTAGTGCCGCTGCTAAGATGCTAACACTGTAAACAAATAAAAGCTCTGAAATACATCAATGTTTCCACTGCAATAAAGTTGGATGCAAGTTATTAAAAGATGTTGGACATAATCAAGTTTACCTCAGAGCAGACGTAGGATCTAGTCAGAGCCACAAAGAACCGCAACACCGTGCTTGTGTGTTTTAATGTTGGGGTGAATACAACCAGCTGTAGCTGTTTGTTTTATCCCGGAATTAAAATGCTCATGCTGTTCCGGTTATGGCGGCCGCCTAGAAGGACACGTATCACTCTGCTCTGCTCCTGGAAATAAAGATTCGGCAAATAACTCTCTCATTTGGAACAGAACTTTTCCCAGCGTTTGGGTGAGGATATGCCAGTGAAGACTAAGGCTGGGAAATCAGGAGGGGGAAAAATTGAATCGCCGAAGCAGTCCAAATTAACGGACTTTAAAGTTTGTGGCGCAGTAGAAAAAGCTGCGGATATGGCGGATGAAACTAGCGATGGTGCGGTAACTGCTGACGATGGCGGCACAGGTGCAGTGCTGGCTGCCATTAGCTCAATGAGAGCAGACTTTTCCGCTAAACTTGATGGGATTATGGCAGCGTTGGATGCAATGAGAAAGGAGTTGGGTGACTGCGTGGAGCGAGTGACGCAGGCGGAGCTTCGTGTTTCAAGTGCGGAGGATGAAATCAGCGGACTTCAAATAAAGGTGCGCACTTTGGAAAAAAAAAATAAAGATCTGGAAAATAACGTTCTGGACTTGGAATCCCGGTCCAGACGGAACAACCTGAGGCTGGTGGGTTTACCGGAGGGAGCCGAAGGTCGTGATTCATGTTGCTTTTTGGAGGGGTGGATCCCGGAGGCGCTGAACAATGCGGAGCTAAAATCATCAGTCGTCTTGGAAAGCTCCCACCGAATTGGCCCACCGAGAGGTAACAAGGCAGCACCGAGGACGTTAATTATGAAGTTTCTCAGCTACAGAGACAGGATGACGATCTCCAACGCAGTGCGGGCCAAAGGAGAAATTAAATACCAAGATCAGCAGGTGCGGTTCTACCCAGATTTGGCCTTAGGAATCCAACAATTAAGGAAGCAGTTTGACCCCATCCGCAAAGAACTGCGCAACCTTGAGATTCGTCATGGAGTGATTCACCCTGCAAGACTTCTGGTCACATATGAGGGCAGAACACACATCTTCAAGACCCCCGAGGAGGCGCAGGAGCTCATCAAGAAGATCCAGGAAGAGACTGGTGGGAGCTAAGCATGAACAGAATATAGGGTAGAATATTTGAGCATTTAACTGATTAGAAGCATATAACAAGATTACAAAATATAGATTGTATTACATATTAAAAAAAAAAGTACAAAATTGCTAAAAAATTTTGGAGTTAAATTGGAAAATTACAGAAGAGAGTTAATGTTACGTTATTAAAAGCAGTAGAGTTAGGGTGATTGGGAGGATGAAGAAGGAGTGGCTTTGGCTGATCCTCGTGGGTGTGGAACGGTCGATGGCTATATTGGGAGACGGAATTTTTCTTTTGTTTTTGGGGGGATTGCCACAAATGTGGGAAGGGGGAATTTGTTTGTGTGTAGTTTGTAGGGTGAATGTTCAACCACTCATTTTTTTGCTTTTCTGTTTGAGCATGTTTACACTGCAAGGTAATCCCAAACTCCCTATTGATCATAAATCAAAGCGTTAATCTTAATTTAACTTCATGGAATTGCAGAGGTCTACAAAATTTAAAAAAACTTAAACAAGTTATGAATAAAATAAAAGACATGGGTTCAAAAATTGTGTTTTTACAAGAAACTCATCTAATAGAGGAAGATGTAAAAAGAATTAGGAGTAGATGGCAAGGAAATGTTTTCACCTCATCATTTTCATCCCGAGCCAGGGGAGTTATGACTCTCATACATAAATCAGTCCCATTTCAAGTGAAAAATGTAATTGGAGACAAATTTGGAAGATATGTAATCATTCAAGGATCTTTGCTATTAGAAAACATAAATTTGGTGAACTTATATGGTCCCAATATAGATGATCAAAAGTTCTTTGCTAATTTATTTCTTATCTTATCATCACTTACAGGGCAACATATAATAGCAGGGGATTTTAATTGTACATTGAATCCCGGTATAGATAGATCAACAGGACTGGACTGTACGCACAATGGATGTAGGATGACCATTAATCATTTTATGAAAGAATTGAAATTGATAGATATATGGAGAGAAATGAAACCACAAGTTAAAGCATACTCTTGTTATTCCAATACCTACAAGACATTCTCACGTATAGATTATTTTTTGATCTCCATAGAATTAAGGTCCAAGATTCAAAACTGTTTTTATGATAACATCGTGATCTCTGATCATGCACCCTGCTGTCTAATATATGTAGATAAGAAATTGACAAAGGAACCAGGTAGATGGCAATTTCAGCATAAATGGCTTCAGGATGAGGAATTTGTTAAGTACATAGAAAAACAGATAGATGAGTTCTTTGATATCAATACTACACAAACATCAGCATGTGTAAAGTGGGAGGCTTTCAAAGCTTTTATTAGGGGACATATTATTAGTTATACAGGTTCAAAATCTAAGAAGACTCGAGAGGAGAGAGTCCAATTGGAACATAAAATAAAAATTCTTCAAGAAAGAGTATATGCAGGAAGAGATCCAAGGTTGGAGAACGAATTACTGATTTTGAGAGCTGAATATGACAAAAAATCAGCGAATAGAGCTGCCTCGAGTCTTCTAAGATTGAAACAATCTTTTTATGAACAAGGTGAAAAATCAGGAAAGTTATTGGCATGGCAGATTAAACAATTAGAATCTAAAACACCAATTACCAGTATTATAAGTAACGGACAGGTAGTTATAGATCCTTTAGAAATTAATAGAGCCTTTAGAGATTACTATGAAAAATTATATGATACCAAAAATGAATCTGACTTAACAAAACTACATGGGTTTTTGAACGAACTATTTATACCGTGTATTCCAAATGAAAATAGGGAGATACTGGAGTCTAAAATTAGTCAAGAAGAAGTTGGACTAGCTATTGATAATATGAAATCAGGAAAAAGTGCAGGACCAGATGGTCTTCCAGTTGACCTTTATAAAAAATTTAAGAATAAATTAACAAAACCTTTTTTGGAAATGGTTTTAGAAGCATTTCAAAATAGTAATTTACCATCATATATGAATAATGCCTTAATTATACTGTTGCCAAAACCAGGTAAGCCCTCTAATAAATGTGAAAATATGAGACCAATAAGCCTATTAAATGCCGACCTTAAGATAATCTGTAAAATTTTAGCAAGACGAATACAAGAAATTTTACCAAATATTATTAATCGAGATCAGAATGGCTTTATAAAGGGAAGACAAGGCTTCCATAATGTAAGAAGACTATTTAATATTATTTATTCTAATAAAGAAGCACCGGATACAGCTCTCTTATCACTGGATGCCGAAAAAGCCTTTGATAGAGTTGAATGGCCCTTTCTTTTTGAAGTCTTACAAAGGTTTGGACTTGGAAATAATTTCATAAAATGGGTTCAGATAATATATAATAATGCTACTGCAGAAATCCTAACAAATAACAATATTTCAAAATCAATAAAAATCAATAGAGGATGTCGACAAGGCTGTCCACTTTCACCTTTACTGTTTACTATGGCAATTGAACCTTTAGCGATGGCGATACGTCTACAGTCACAAATATATGGAATTAAAGTTGGACCAACAGAACATAAAATCTCCCTGTATGCCGATGACATAATTTTGTTTATGTCGAATCTTAAAAAATCAATTCCGACCTTATTGAATTTAATAAAGAATTTTGGGGAAATATCAGGATATAAAATAAATAAAACTAAATCTTCAATATTAATGCTAAATGAGACCCAGAGAAATTACCCAGCCCCTGAGGTAAATCAATTCAATGTTGTAAATCAGTTTAAATATTTAGGAATCCAAATTGTGCCTAAGCTAGAAACAATCGCCAGTGTCAATTATGAAGCCTTAATGACAGATATTGATGAGTTACTTCAGAGATGGATGTCACTACCAATGTCGATGATCGGGAGAATTAATATACTTAAAAGTAATATCTTACCTAAAATACTTTATTTATTTCAATACATTCCCTTACCACCACCTTTAGATTTATTCTCAAGAATTAAAAAAAAGTTAGTGGAATTTATATGGAACAACAGGAGGGCTAGATTACGTCTGTCTTTATTATATTTACCATTTGATCGTGGAGGTCTGAAATGTCCAAATTTTATGTTGTATTATTGGTCGGCACAACTGAGGTCTATGACATATTATTTTTCATCAAATGATCTCCCTCACTGGACTGAAATGGAATCATACAATTTACCTTTACCTCTTCCCATATTCATATACTCAGATTCGGCAAAAAATTACAAAAACAAGTTAAAAATCCATTTGTAAAGCATATGATCAAAATATGGTGTGAAGCTAAAAACTATTTAAAAGAACCACAGTTATTGTCACAATTTAGTCCAATATGGGGTAATCAATATTTTAAACCAGGGAGAGCGGACGCTGTATTTAAAGTATGGAATTTAAAAGGGATACAAAAGATTCAGGATTTATATTTGCCATGTGCAGAAAACATAATGTCTTTTGAAGAGCTGAGGATCAAATTTAACCTCAATAGAACACATTTTTTTAAATATCTTCAACTTAGAAACTTTATTCGATCAAATCAAAATAAAGCTCTCACTCGACCTATCTATTCATCCTTGGAAAAAATGTTGATGAAAGATAGTAAAAGAAAGGGTATTATTTCAGAGTTTTATAACTCATTGACACTATTTTCAAGTGAAAATTCACTGAAAAGATTAAACTACTGGAAAGAAGATCTGCAAACTGAAATTTCAGAGGAACAATGGGAATTGGCTTGTACAGAAGCTCAAACCAAATCAATAAATGTACGCCTTAAATTGATACATTTCAAATGGTTAATGCGGATGTATGTTACACCGGAGGAGTTAAATAGATATAACAAAAATATACCAGATACATGCACAAAGTGCATGGAAAGTAAAGGAACTCTATTTCATTGTGTATGGGAATGTAGATTAATAAGAATGTTTTGGGAAGAGGTGAGGGTAACAATTGAAAAAATAATCTCAAAACAAATCATATTGAATCCTAAACTGTTTTTGTTGGGTCTGTACCCAGAAAAGCATAATTTTAATAAAAGTGAAAGAACATTCATAGACCTCAGTTTGCTTAATGCCAAAAAATGTATTGCACTATTATGGAAAAAGACTCATAGACCAGATGTGACTCAGTGGTTAAGACAGATGTTAACAAACCTTCCATTAGAAAGAATAACATATATACTGAAATCAAAGGAAATTGTGTTTGAGAATATATGGAGACCTTTTATTGATTATGTAAAAAATTTAAACAAAACTCTTGAAGAAGAAGGTGAATGATGTGTGTGGACCTTGTAAATTCCAAACTGGTGAACATAATATGTATACTTATGTATTGGATTGTCTAGACTAAACAGAGGAGCATTGTTGAAGATTTGATTTTGTTGGTGGTTGTTGGTGTTTTTTAGTGCATTTTTTTTTTGTAGTACTTTAGTGTTAGTGTTTGATTGTTTGTATCATGTTTGTTAAAAAAAAAGGTTCAATAAAGATATTGTGGAAAAAAAAATGCTCATGCTGCTGTCATGCCATGAATGCTCGTTATTTAACTTAACATGTACATACATACCTTTTCTGACAATTGTTCAAAATTTTATTGATGTATATTTTGTGACAATTTAAAAATTAATGCATGCTGAAGGTACTCGGGGCGAGTACCTCAAGGCCCTGGATGTTGTTGGGTTGTCATGGTTGACACGCCTCTGCAACATTGCGTGGAGGTCGGGGGCAGTGCCTTTGACATGGCAAACCGGGGTGGTGGTTCCTCTCTTCAAAAAAGGGGACCGGAGGGTGTGCTCCAACTTTAGAGGGATCACACTCCTCAGCCTCCCTGGGAAGGTCTATGCCAAGGTACTGGAGAGGAGAGTCCGGCCGTTGGTCGAACCTCGGATTCAGGAGGAGCAATGTGGTTTTCGTCCTGGCCGTGGCACATCGGACCAGCTCTTTACCCTCTCGAGAATTCTTGAGGGTTCGTGGGAGTTTGCCCAACCAGTTTACATGTGTTTTGTGGACTTGGAGAAGGCATTTGACCGCGTCCCTCGTGGATTTTTGTGGGGGGTGCTTCGGGAGTATGGGGTATCGGGCTTGTTGTTACGAGCTATTCGGTCTCTGTACGACCGTTGTGAGAGTTTAGTTCGCATTGCCAACACTCGGTCGGAGTCATTCCCAGTGAGAGTTGGACTCCGCCAGGGCTGCCCTTTGTCACCGGTCCTGTTCATAATTTTTATGGACAGGATTTCTAGGCGCAGCCAGGGAATGGAGGGTGTCATGCTTGGTGACCACAGGATCTCATCTCTGTTGTTTGCAGATGATGTTGTCCTGTTGGCTTCATCCAGCAATGACCTACAGCTGTTGCTGGGACGGTTTTCCGCTGAGTGTGAAGCGGCTGGGATGAGAATCAGCACCTCCAAGTCCGAGTCCATGGTCCTCAGCCGGAAAAAGGTGGATTGTCCTCTCCGGGTTGGGGACAGGCTCCTGCCCCAAGTGGAGGAGTTTAAGTATCTTGGGGTCTTGTTCACGAGTGAGGGGAAAATGGAGCGAGAGATCGACAGACGGATTGGAGCAGCATCTGCAGTGATGCGGACGTTGTACCGGTCTGTTGTGGTGAAGAGGGAGCTTAGTTCTAAGGCAAAGCTGTCGATTTACCAGTCAATCTACGTTCCTACTCTCACCTATGGTCACGAGCTTTGGGTAATGACCGAAAGAACGAGATCGCGGATACAAGCGGCTGAAATGAGCTTTCTCCGTAGGATTGCTGGACTCACCCTCAGAGATAGGGTGAGGAGCTCAGTCATCCGGGAGAGGCTCAGAGTAGAACCGCTGCTCCTCCACATTGAAAGGAGTCAGTTGAGGTGGTATGGGCATCTGATTAGGATGCCTCCTGGACGCCTCCCACTTGAGGTGTTTCAGGCACGTCCCACTGGGAGGAGACCCCGGGGCAGACCCAGGACTCGGTGGAGAGACTATGTCTCCCAGCTAGTCTGGGAACGCCTTGGTATCCCCTCTGAAGAGCTGGAGCAGGTGGCTGGGGAGAGGGAAGTCTGGGCTTCTCTGCTTGAACTGCTGCCTCCGCGACCCGGACCTCCGGAAAAGCGGTAGAAGATGGATGGATGGATGGATGGCATGCTGAAGGTGCTAATATCAAGTTCATATCGTTCCAGGGCAGTGCAACGAATGCAAAAACCCTCTGAAAACTATTTGATATCTTTCTTAAATCGTTAAGCCTTATGAAGCAAACTGTTACTATTTTTTATTTATTATTTTACTTCATGCAGCCTTGGATCTGGTGACATATTTCCCCGTTGTGGGACTAATAAAGGCTTATCTTATCTTATCTTATCTTATCTTATCTTATATATGATGCATAAACATCAGATCTGTGACATTCACACAAGTGAAAACATACCTCGTGCTCTTGCGTCTGTACCACCGATCACATGAACAGTCCTTGTTAGTTTTTAGTGCATGATCTATGTATTGCTGGTGAGATATCTCCACTTATACAGTCTATAGCACAACCACGAACACTAGCAACAAGTACCAGAACTACGTCAAAACATTCAAAAAATACAAAAACTGCAAGTGCTGAAATTAGCTGCCACTTGAGTGCAAAACACATACACTACCGTTCAAAAGTTTGGGGTCACCCAGACAATTATTTTGGGTTTTCCATGAAAAGTCACACTTATTTACCACCATGAGTTGTAAAATGAATAGGAAATATAGTCAAGACATTGACAAGGTTAGAAATAATGATTTGTATTTGAAATAATTTTTTCCAGATACTCAACCTGCTCAAAGGAAGGTCAGTTTTATAGCTTCTCTAACCAGCTAAACTATTTTCAGCTGTGCTAACATGATTGCACAAGGGTTTTCTAATCATCCATTAGCCTTCTGACGCAATGAGCAAACACATTGTACCATTAGAACACTGGAGTGACAGTTGCTGGAAATGGGCCTCTATACACCTATGTAAGATATTGCACCAAAAACCAGACATTTGCAGCTAGAATAGTCATTTACAACATTAGCAATGTATATTAGATATTAGAGTGTATTTCTGATTATTAGTTTAAAGTTATCTTCATTGAAAAAAATAGTGCTTTTTTTTCAAAAATAAGGAAATTTCTAAGTGACCCCAAACTTTTGAACGGTAGTGTATGTGGACTATACATTAAAATGAATTTGAAAAACTTTTTAAAACGCTATTTTAAATGCCCCACTACTCCATTCTTGCTTACTGATTTAATAGTACTTCAGCCGAAACCGGAAGTTGCGCCCATAATCTTTTCTACAGCAGTGCCCCCAGGAATAAGGTGGATATCAAGAAAGTATTATTTAAAATGACACAAGATGAAGACCCTTTGCAAGTAAACTTTTGGGAAAAATGTTCATAATTGTTAATATCTGCCAAGGTTTGATTATTAAACTGTAATGCAATATAAAGCAATTGTAATATAATATATATTCTGTCTTCTTTGGTTCTAGAGTGAAAAAATGAAAGCTGTTGTGTGTATCATTTTCCTCTTTGTGATGCTTTATCAAGGTATGTGCTTTTCATATATTCATTTATTACCTTTTTTGATATATTTTACAAACAAGGTATTTCCTGCTTTTGTTATATATAGGCTATGTTACATACTTTTATGTATTTCTTTAAGAAACACTGACCATTAAAAGAAATATTATATGTTAAGAAAATCTACAAATGGATCTATGATGCCTTTTTATTTTCTGTTAAATCAACACATGTAAACAAAACAATTCTGATTTAAGATATTACTCTCGGGTGAGTATGATATATTTAGGAATATGGCGAGCACAACAACACCACCCAGCTGATATTCAAGCTTATCTTTGCATGAAACAGACACTTACTGTATATATATATATATATATATATATATACAGTATATATATATATATATATATATATATATATATATATATATATATATATATATATATATATATACACTACCGTTCAAAAGTTTGGGGTCACCCAGACAATTATTTTGTGTTTTCTATGAAAAGTCACACTTATTTACCACCATGAATTGTAAAATGAATAGAAAATATAGTCAAGACATTGACAAGGTTAGAAATAATGATTTGTATTTGAAATAACAATTGTTTCCAGATACTCAACCTGCTCAAAGGAAGGTCAGTTTTATAGCTTCTCTAACCAGCTAAACTGTTTTCAGCTGTGCTAACAGGATTGCACAAGGGTTTTCTAATCATCCATTAGCCTTCTGACACAATGAGCAAACACATTGTACCATTAGAACACTGGAGTGATAGTTGCTGGAAATGGGCCTCTATACACCTATGTAGATATTACACCAAAAACCAGACATTTGCAGCTATAATAGTCATTTACCACATTAGCAATGTATATTAGATATTAGATTGTATTTCTGATTAGTTTAAAGTTATCTTCATTGAAAAAAACCAGTGCTTTTCTTTCAAAAATAAGGAAATTTCTAAGTGACCCCAAACTTTTGAACGGTAGTGTATATATACTGTATATATATATATATATATATATATATATATATATATATATATACAGTGGGGTAAAAAAGTATTTAGTCATCCACCAATTGTGCTGTGTGATGTTTTGGGGCTGTCGCTGGGCAACACAGACTTTCAACTCCCTCCAAAGATTTTCTATGGGGTTGAGATCTGGAGACTGGCTAGGCCACTCCAGGACCTTGAAATGCTTCTTACGAAGCCACTCCTTCGTTGCCCGGGTGGTGTGTTTGGGATCATTGTCATGCTGAAAGACCCAGCCACGTTTCATCTTCAATGCCCTTGCTGGTGGAAAGAGGTTTTCACTCAAAATCTCACGATACATGGCCCCATTCATTCTTTCCTTTACACGGATCAGTCGTCCTGGTCCCTTTGCAGAAAAACAGCCCCAAAGCATGATGTTTCCACTCCCATGCTTCACAGTAGGTATGGTGTTCTTTCTCCTCCAAACACGACAAGTTGAGTTTTTACCAAAAAGTTCTATTTTGGTTTCATCTGACCATATGACATTCTCCCAATCCTCTTCTGGATCATCCAAATGCTCTCTAGCAAACTTCAGACGGGCCTGGACATGTACTGGCTTAAGCAGGGAGACACGTCTGGCACTGCAGGATTTGAGTCCCTGGCGGCGTAGTGTGTTTCTGATGTAGCCTTTGTTACTTTGGTCCCAGCTCTCTGCAGGTCATTCACTAGGTCCCCCCATGTGGTTCTGGGATTTTTGCTCACCGTTCTCGTGATCATTTTGACCCCACGGGGTGAGATCTTGCGTGGAGCCCCAGATCGAGGGAGATTATCAGTGGTCTTGTATGTCTTCCATTTTCTAATAATTGCTCCCACAGTTGATTTCTTCACACCAAGCTGCTTAGCTATTGCAGATTCAGTCTTCCCAGCCTGGTGCAGGTCTACAATTTTGTTTCTGGTGTCCTTTGACAGCTATTTGGTCTTGGCCATAGTGGAGTTTGGAGTCTGACTGTTTGAGGTTGTGGACAGGTGTCTTTTATACTGATAACGAGTTCAAACAGGTGCCATTAATACAGGTAACAAGTGGAGGACAGAGGAGCCTCTTAAAGAAGAAGTTACAGGTCTGTGAGAGCCAGAAATCTTGCTTGTTTGTAGGTGACCAAATACTTATTTTACTGAGGAATTTACCAATTAATTCATTAAAAATCCTTCAATGTGATTTTCTGTTTTTTTTTTTCTCATTTTGTGTCTCATAGTTGAGGTATACCTATGATGAAAACTGGAGACCTCTCTCGTCTTTTAAGTGGGAGAACTTGCACAATTGGTGGCTGACTAAATATTTTTTTGCCCCACTGTATATACAGTATATATATATATATATATATATATATATATATATATATATATATATATATATATATATATATATATATACACTACCGTTCAAAAGTTTGGGGTCACTTAGAAATTTCCTTATTTTTCAAAGAAAAGCACTGTTTTTTTCAATGAAGATAACTTTAAACTAATCAGAAATACACTCTAATATCTAATATACATTGCTAATGTGGTAAATGACTATTCTAGCTGCAAATGTCTGGTTTTTGGTGCAATATCTACATGGGTGTATAGAGGCCCATTTCCAGCAACTATCACTCCAGTGTTCTAATGGTACAATGTGTTTGCTCATTGTGTCAGAAGGCTAATGGATGATTAGAAAATCCTTGTGCAATCATGTTAGCACAGCTGAAAACAGTTAGCTGGTTTGAGAAGCTATAAAACTGACCTTCCTTTGAGCAGGTTGAGTATCTGGAAAAAAATATTATTTCAAATACAAATCATTATTTCTAACCTTGTCAATGTCTTGACTAAATTTTCTATTCATTTTACAACTCATGGTGGTAAATAAGTGTGACTTTTCATGGAAAACACAAAATAATTGTCTGGGTGACCCCAAACTTTTGAACGGTAGTGTATATATATATACAGACATGGAGAAAATTGTTGGTACCCCTCTGTTAATGAAAGAAAAACCCACAATGGTCACAGAAATAACTTGAATCTGCAAAAGTGGTAATAAATAAAAATTCTATGAAAATTAACCGATGAAAATCAGACAATGCTTTTGAATTGGAATTGTGGTTCAACAGAATTATTTTAAAAAACAAACTCATGAAACAGGCCTGGACAAAAATGATGGTACCCTTAACTTAATATTTTGTTGCACAACCTTTTGAGGCAATCACTGCAATCAAACGATTTCTGTAACTATTAATTAGACTCCTGCACCTCTCAGCAGGTATTTTGGCCCACTCCTCATGAGCAAACTGCTCCAGTTGTCTCAGGTTTGAAGGGTGCCTTCTCCAGACGGCATGTTTCAGCTCCTTCCACAGATATTCAATAGGATTTAGATCAGGGCTCATAAAAGGCCACTTTAGAATAGTCCAATGTTTTGCTCTTAGCCATTTTTGGGTGTTTTTAGCTGTGTGTTTTGGGTCATTATCCTGTTGCAAGACCCATGACCTGCGACTGAGACCAAGCTGCCTGACACTGGGCAGCACATTTCTCTCTAGAATACCTTGATAGTCTTGAGATTTCATTGTACCCTGCACAGATTCAAGACACCCTGTGCCAGATGCAGCAAAGCAGCCCAAGAACATAACAGAACCTCCTCCATGTTTCACAGTAGGGACAGTGTTCTTTTCTTGGTATGCTTCATTTTTGTGTCTGTGAACATAGCGCTGATGTGCCTTGCCAAAAAGTTCCAGTTTTCTCTCGTCTGTCCATAGGACATTCTCCCCGAAGCTTTGTGGCTTGCTAACATGCAGTTTGGCAAATTCCAGTCTGGCTTTTTTATGATTTGTTTTCAACAGTGATGTCCTCCTTGGTCATCTCCCATGAAGTCCACTTTGGCTCAAACGACGACGCATGGTGCGATCTGACACTGATGTACCTTGACCTTGGAGTTCACCATGAATGTGTATAGAGGTTGTTCTGGGCTCTTTTGTTACCATTCGTATTATCCGTCTCCTCCTGCGGCCACATCCAGGGAGGTTGGCTACAGTCCCGTGGATCTTAAATTTCTGAATAATATGTTCACCTGTAGTCACAGGAACATCAAGCTGCTTGGAGATGGTCTTATTGCCTTTACTTTTAACATGCTTGTCTATAATTTTCTTTCTAATCTCCTGAGACAACTCTCTCCTTTGCTTCCTCTGGTCCATGTTTAATGTGGTACACACTATGTCAACAAACAGCACAGTGACTACTTGTCACCCTTTAAATAGGCTGACTGACTGATTACAAGTTTGTAGACACCTGTGTTGTTAATTAGAGGACACATCTTGGTTGAACATGTCCCTATGGTCACATTATTTTCAATCTTTTCTTGGGGTACCATCATTTTTGTCCAGGCCTGTTTCATGAGTTCAATACACTTCAATAGCAGAAGTCTTAACAAAAACTTTCCACAGATTCAGGGCTATTTAAAACAGCTAGACAGAAAATTCACAGCTATTGCAGTCTCTGAAACCTGGCTTAATGAAGAACTGGCTCCCCTGATGGCAATAGAGGGATATCAGATGTTTTATATTAACAGATCTCAAAAAAAGGGTGGTGGTGTTGCACTATATATTGATGACCTGTACAGGTGTAAGCTTGTAAATGAAATGTCCTCAGCACTACCAGGGATTTTGGAATGTGTTACTGTTGAGATTGACCTAGACAAAACAAAAAATCTAATCATAAGCTGCATATATAGAACGCCGGGAACTTGCATTGAGACATTCAGAGATAAATTAGTCGAGCTGTACAATAATATTACTAGTAAGAAAATGGTAGCAATTTGTGGAGATTTCAATATTGATTTACTGAATCCACATCAACAAAATGTAATTACAGAGTTCATGAACTCTATGTACAGCATGAGTCTATATCCCACAATAACACATCCTAGTAGAATCACAGTTCACTCTGCTACACTTATTGACAACCTGTTTGTCAATGTTTTCGATAAGAAAATAGAAAGTGGATTATTGATAAATGATATAAGGGACCACTTGCCAACCTTTGCACTTATCCATGGCCACACGGGGCCCAACGCAGAAATAATTTCAAAATCGTTCAGACACAAATCACCAAATGCAATCAGTTCTCTTAAAGAGGACTTGCTGAAGCAAGACTGGACAGAAGTCTATGTATCAGATGTAAATGAAGCCTATGACACATTTATAAACATTGTAACCACTCTTTATGAAAAAAAACTGCCCATTAGTAAAAAAAAAGCTTAAACACAAATTTGCTGATAAGCCATGGTTAACCAAAGGACTACAAAAGGCGTGTAAAAAGAAAAATTTATTATATAAAGCTTTCCTAAAGAAAAGAACAAAAGAAGCAGAGCAGCGGTATAAAACATACAAAAATAAGTTAACATATATAATAAGATGTAGTAAAAGAGACTATTACAGTAAAGAACTGGCGAAAAACAAAGACAATATTAAAAATACATGGACAATACTCAACAGTATCCTTGGAAATAAAAGCAGAAATACAAGCTACCCAACTAATATTCCAAAAAATAATAAAACGACTCAGAGTCTCAATATAGCTTCACCTGCAGATGAATTTAATAATTTTTTTGTTAACATTGGACCTAAACTGGCCCGAGAAATACCCACTACGGTGCCTACAGGTAATACAATATGCAATAACACTGCTGTAAAAGACTCCATCTTCATAAAGAACACAGACGAAAGAGAGGTCATTGAAATTGTTAAATCGTTCAAAAGTAAAACATCTACTGATTGTGATGGTATTGACATGCTACTAGTCAAAACTGTTATCGAATGCATAGTAAAACCACTGACGTATAGCTGTAACCTGTCTCTCCAATCAGGTATATTTCCCAATGCAATGAAAATAGCTAAAGTAATTCCGATATACAAGACGGGCGACAGAGGGGAACTCTCAAACTATAGACCAATTTCACTATTACCGCAATTTTCCAAGATACTTGAAAAAATATTCTATGAGAGAATTGATAACTTCATACTGAAGAATGATTTATTATGTGAGCAGCAATATGGGTTCAGACACAAGAGGACAACTGCATATGCCCTAATGGAATTTACAGAAAAAATATCAACAGCCATTGAAAATAAAGAGTATTCAGTTGGAGTATTCCTAGATCTTAAAAAAGCATTTGATACAGTAGATCATAATTTATTATTAAAGAAACTACAAAATTATGGTATTAGAGGGGTAGCACTATCCTGGTTAAGTAGTTACTTAAAGAATAGATATCAGTATGTATGTGTTAGCAACAAAAACTCAGAGTTGCTGAAGGTCACCTGTGGAGTCCCACAGGGTTCAGTTTTGGGACCATTATTATTCAATATGTATATAAACGATATATGTAAAGTTTCAGAAAAAATGGACTTAATATTGTTTGCCGATGACACTAATCTGCTATGCAGTGGAAACAATTTGGAACAACTTCTGGATACACTCGGAAAGGAATTAGGAAAGCTTAAACTGTGGTTTGATTCAAACAAATTAACGCTCAATTTAAGTAAGACAAAATTTATAGTCTTTAACAACCATCACAACAACCCAGTACCCAAACTCAATGTAAATGGTGTAGAGATTGAAAGGGTATCTGAAACTAAATTCCTTGGAGTAATAATTGATAACAAACTGTGTTGGAAGTCACATATTAATTATATTGAAGGTAAAGTATCCAAATCAATTGCAATATTACACAGAGTGAAATATTTGCTGAATCAACCCACACTATACACCTTGTATCATTCATTAATACTCCCATACATGACATATTGTAATGAAGTATGGGGAAATACATATAAAACAAACATATATCCACTCTTTATGCTTCAAAAGAGAGCTATTAGAATAATAAACAAAGCAGCTTACAGGGAACCAACAAACCCACTTTTTCTCAAACAAAAAACTCTCAAGTTGAAAGATCTGGTTGACTTTAAAACCGCAATAATAATGTTCAAAGTGAAGAATTTATCACTGCCCGCAAATATCCAAAAGTTGTTCCAAACAAGGGAGAAATGATATCACTTCAGAGGAACATGTATATTTCAAAAGCCTACAGTGAGAACAACCACCAAGCAACACTGTATTTCAGTGCAAGGAGTCAGATTATGGAACGATTTTGGACCTGAATTAAAATCATGTACAACGCTTGGACAATTTAAACAAAAACTAAAGGAAGAAATACTCCAAACATATTTACAAGACGAAATGTAAACTCACATAAGGATTGACATATCCAGCCTGTATTGTGTTGTAGCTTAGTTTTTTTTTTGTTTTTTGTTTTTCTTTTTTTCTCTGTGACATTTTGTCTTAGATTTGTTTTGAATAGTAACCGCTTAACTTAGCTTAGTTTTCTTTTTTTTCTCTCAGTCACATTTTGTCTTAGCTTTGTTTTAAATTGTAATCGCTCTTGTCTTGTTTTCTCTTTTTTCTCTTTTGAATTCTTGGATGGAATATGGGTGGGCAATATAAGCTGCGGCTTCAGCCATCACCCATTTCGGATAACTCACGTGGAATTGTATAGAAGAAGGAGTCTTTGTCTAATTTGACCTTGTTGTTATATTATACAGTTTCTTTTAACCTGTACTGTACTATCCAAAATAAATAAATTCATTCATGAGTTTGTTTTTTAAAATAATTCTGTTGAACCACAATTCAAAAGCATTGCCTGATTTTCATTGGTTAATTTTCATAGAATTTTTATTTATTACTTTTGTCAGATTCAAGTTATTTCTGTGACCATTGTGGGTTTTTCTTTCATTAACAGAGGGGTACCAACAATTTTGTCCACGTGTATATATATATATATATATATATATATATATATATATATATATATATATATATATATATATATATACAGTATATTCCCAGTTTCATTCAATATATTCTGAAGTTCATTCAATATATTCCAAAATTCGTTCAATATATTCCCAGTTTCATTCAATATATTCGGAAGTTCATTCAATATATTCCAAAGTTCATTCAATATATTCCAAGTTTCATTCAATATATTCGGGAGTTCATTCAATATATTCCAAAGATCATTCAATATATTCCGAGCTTTTCTTTGTAATATATATATTTTTTTTCCCGAAAGGCTTGCCATAATATGTATATATATATATATATATATATATATATATATATATATATATATATATATATACACATTTGTGGAGGACAACGATTACAAATTTTAAACGTGATTAATCTTTTGAAGTTAGTCACGATTAATTGCATGTTAATCACAATTTGTTTTAATAAAATACCTTAAATTGGTCATTTTTCAAGTTTTTCATACTCTTATTAACATGGAAGTGGACAAATGTGCTTGCTTTCAACTTATAAAAAATGACAACCTACTATATCCAGAATATTCTTCAAAATAGTACTTCATAATTATTGCAGAACTATGTACAAACAACTAGGGACCAATTACTGACGCCAACGATAGTCGGTGTGTGGGTAGAGCATTTATGCTTTTATGTATTTTTGTCTACGCAGTAAAATCAAAATGGCTCAAGATACAACCACCAAACTTGGTACTGGGGTCACACTCTAGAAATCCATTGCTTTTGAGGTCCAAAGGTCAAAAAATTTTCACACTGCCAATCCGTTTCTCAGAAAGTCATTGGGCAGTCAGGGTGTGGGTTTGCATCTCTATTGAGAGCCTAAAGGTTCAGATCAAATGCGAATGGGAAAATTTTTCACGCAGCATGACGACATTATAACTTAATGCAGATACACAAAAAGACATGAATTTAGCATCTGAGTGAGATACAGACAGGCGAAGTTGCCTTTATAACTTATGCAGCAGAGTTCAACCTACTGTGGAAATCCCCAAAATAATGTCATGCTCACATTGTCAATCAATGCTCACACTGTCAATCACATTGCTAGCTTGCTAGGCTTGTTAGTACATTCGTGGCAGGAATCCTTGAGTAAATAACTCCAACATCTCGATTCAGCTAAAGAGCTCCCAGTTTTTCTGTCTCCAGGTGAGTGTCAGTCTCATTTTCAAACTAGTTTACTCTCCAATGTTGATACTTGTATTCCGATGATGGCAGGATCTCAAAGCTAGCACTATCCCTTGGATGTGAAAGCGTGAATGTATGATTTTGCGTGTGCTCGCCTCTTTCCATTGACTTTGTATTCATCTGTGCCACCTGTTCGCGTTTGATGTGAAGGCACCTCAAGTCACGCCCCTCTACTTCCACACATGGGACCTTAAATCAAAAACATTCTCCTCTGAAATGAATGGCAAGAGCAAAATTATCTTTTGATCCCGATTGAATTTTGCCACGAGTTACACATATGATGTTTATCAATGTTAAAGATGATTTTCCACATAAATAACGATGTAGGTTGTTGTCTAACGGTTAAGGTATAAGGTTATGAAAATATGTAAATTAAAAGACTACAAACACAGAGGCACGTACCTGATGTCACACGTTCAAAGAGCGCCCAGGGTGAAGTAACTGACAGTCCTCTGGATCAGTTCCAGCTCTCAAAATACAAAAAAACCAACAACTTTGTGTTGGTTTTTCCCCTCTTTAGATCCTTCTTTCATCAGTCAGGAAACAGGAGGTGAGGTTTTAGTAATCTCCCACCATGGTCGTGTTTGGTGATGTGGGATGATGGGAGATGTTGTCTGCTAATTGTCTTCACAAAAACTAAATATTGCTCTGTTATTATATGACAACCAACAACTTTAATTATGTGGAAAATGATCGTTTAAATTGACAAACATCACATGTGTAAGTCGTGGAAAAATTTAATCGGAATTAAAAGATAATTTTAAGATAATTTCGCTCTTGCATTCATTTCAAAGGAGAATTTTTCCAATTTAAGGTCCCATGTGTGGAAGTAGATGGGGGCGTGACTTTGGCGCTCTATTGAGTGTCTGCTAGCTACACCAGTTGTTATCTTACCAGTTGCATCTCTCACCTCCCTTTTCAATGTGAGTTCCATTAGTAGATAGTCCAGTCTGTTTTCTAGGGAGTGGACATTTGCAAAAAGAACTGATGGAAGCAGTTTTTGCCCAGGGTTAGCCTTTCTCTGCTTTTCTCAGCTTCACTGTTTAGCTCACAGAGCAAGTTTCAACTTAAAGAGATGAAGTACCGGAAAAGCGCTGTCCACGACCTGGTCCTGCACCCCAAAACCTTCAGCTGGGGAGCGGGCCTGCCTAGGGTCTATCAGGGGACTTCGAGCAGTAAACTCTGCTCCAGTCTTTCCTGTGTGTTTTCTGTTTCCTGTTTGGCAACCAAGCCAGTTTTGGGCTCTTGATATCGCAAATATTTTTAATGTTTCAATTATTGTTTTTTTGTTTTAAGTTTTTAAAGTTTTAATCTAAAGTGATATTGGATATTAAACTTGGTGGGCACTCATGCCATGGATGACTTTTGCAAGTGCTGATACTGGATTGATTCTCTCCTTGGCCTAGCATTTCTGCTACTTGCTGCTGCTGGCTTCTCTGTGGACTACGGCATGTAAGTTCACCTGCTATTTTCTTTGCATGTACCCTGGCCTGTGAGTTCATCACCTCTGCTTCAGCGAGTTTCACTTCATTGTGGGTTCAACTGCTAGTACTTCTGGCACTGCTAGCTTCACCATATGGTTGGCCCTGGCCTGTGAGTTCAACAGTCAATACCTGTGCTGCTATGAGCTTCACTTCATTGTGACTTAATTGTGGACTATCGCCTCTGAGTACAACTAACACCTCTGCCACTGTGACCTTAACTTAAGTGGTGACCCTGTGTGTTAAGAAGTTAATATGGCCTGTGTGGTGAGTGGAAAAAAATACAGCTGTTTGTAAGAGCTGCAACTTGGCTGGAGGATAAATTCCATCACGGAGGACGGAGCTGAGGAAGTACAAGGCAAGGAAGGCGTCGGGACCGGACGGCATCAGCACAAAGCTCCTCAAGTCCTGTGCAGACCAGCTGTGTGGGATTGTGGAGTACATCTTCAATCTGAGCCTGAAGCTGGGGAGGGTACCACAGCTGTGGAAAACATCTTGTGTGGTACCTGTACCAAAGATTTCTCACCCCAAAGATCTGAACAGCTACAGACCAGTGGCCTTGACGTCCCACATGATGAAGACCCTGGAGAGACTGCTCCTTGCTCACCTCCGCCCCCTGGTGGGACAAGCGATGGATCCACTCCAGTTCGCCTACCAGCATGGCATTGGGGTGGAGGATGCGGTGATCTTCCTCCTTCACCGTTCTCTGTCTCACCTAGAGAAGCCCGGGAATGCGGTGAGGATCATGTTCTTTGACTTCTCCAGTGCTTTCAACACCATCCAACCGATGATCCTGAAGGACAAGCTGCTGTGCGCAGGGGTGGACCAGCACCTGTCATCATGGATCCTGGACTACCTCACTAACCGGCCTCAGTTTGTGAGAACCCGGGACTGTGTGTCCGACACGATCATCGGTAGCACGGGGGCCCACCAGGGAACGGTTTTGGCTCCCTTCCTGTTCACCCTTTATACTGGGGACTTCTCACACAACACAACACACTGCCATCTACAGAAGTTCTCAGATGACTCTGTGATTGTTGGTCTCATCTCCAACGGAGATAAAACTGAGTACAGAGGGCTTATCCAGGACTTCGTGGACTGGTGCCATTGGAACTGCCTCCAGATCAACGCAAGGAAAACTAATGAGCTGGTGGTGGACTGCCGCAGGCAAGGACAGCCCCTCACAGCACCAGTAAATATACAGGGAACAGACATTGAGATGGTGACATCCTATAAGTACCTGGGTGTTCATCTGAACAATAAACTAGACTGGTCACACAATACTGACGCACTCTACAAGAAGGGACAGCGCAGGCTGTTCCTACTGAGGAGACTCAGGTCTTTTGGTGTATAAGGGGCGCTGCTGAAGACATTCTATGACACGGTGGTGGCATCAGCCATCACTTTTGGAGTGGTCTGCTGGGGCAGTGGCATTACAGCAGCCAATAGGAAGAGACTGAACAAACTGATCAAGAAAGCTAGCTCTGTCAGCGCCTTGACCCAGTGGAGGATATAGGAGAGAGAAGGATGGTGGCTAAACTGTCATCTCTGCTGGAGTCCGAGTTCCACCCTATGCAGGACATACTGAATGCACTGAGGAGCTCATTTAGCAGCAGACTACATCACCCTAGGTGCACAACTGAGAGGTTTCGCAGGTCCTTCCTACCTACGGCTGTCAGACTGTACAACCAAAATAGGGCTGCTCGCAGAGATAGTAAAAAGACGTGACGACCTAATAGTATTGAATGCAAAAGACGCAATAGACTTACACAATGGTCACTATGGAGGGTGAGAATATGTATGGGTACATAATCATACCATGTAGGATAACTAAGTAGATGGTTGTGCTGTTTCATTCCATCTAGCTACAATGCTCCGCACTGTGTGTGTTTATATATTTACATATTTATTCCATCTAGCTACAATGCTCCGAACTGTGTGTGTTTATATATATATTTATATATTTACTCTATCTAGCAACAATGCTCCACACTGTTTGTTTATATATTTACATATTTATTCCATCTAGCTACAATGCTCCGCACTGTGTTTATATACTCATATATTTATTCCATCCAGCTACAATGCTCTGCACTGTGTTTATATATTTATATATCTATCCTATCTAGCTACAATGCTCCACACTGTGTGTCTATATATATATATATATATACAGTATATATATATATATATATATATATATATATATAGTATATATATATATATATATATAGTATATATATATATATATACAGTATATATATATATATATATATATATATATATATATATATATATATATATATATATATATATATATATATATATATATACTGTATATATATATAACAACAGCACAGGGATAGCAACACTCAGAGCAACAATCAGAAGGCAAGAGAAAAAAACAAGAGCAGCAAGTATACATATATATATATATATATGTGTATATATATATACATATATACACTACCGTTCAAAAGTTTGGGGTCACTTAGAAATTTCCTTATTTTTGAAAGAAAAGCACTTTTTTTCATTGAAGATAACTTTAAACTAATCAGAAATACACTCTATACATTGCTAATGTGGTAAATGACTATTCTAGCTGCAAATGTCTGGTTTTTGGTGCAATATCTACATAGGTGTATAGAGGCCCTTTTCCAGCAACTATCACTCCAGTGTTCTAATGGTACAATGTGTTTGCTCATTGCATCAGAAGGCTAATGGCTGATTAGAAAACCCTTGTTCAATCATGTTAGGTCTGCAATGCTGTAATTGCTGCAAATGGAGGATTCTTTGACGAAAGCAAAGTTTGAAGGAAAAAATTATTATTTCAAATACAAATCATTATTTCTAACCTTGTCAATGTCTTGACTATATTTTCTATTCATTTTACAACTCATGGTGGTAAGTAAGTGTGACTTTTCATGGAAAACACAAAATAATTGTCTGGGTGACCCCAAACTTTTGAACGGTATATATATATATACGTATATATACATACACACACACACACACACACACACACACACACAGACACACACACACACACACACACACATATACAGTATATATATATATATATATATATATATATATATATATATATATATATATATATACGTATATTTATATATATATGTATACTTGCTGCTCTTGTTTTTTTTCTCTTGCCTTCTGATTGTTGCTCTGAGTGTTGCTATCCCTGTGCTGTTGCAATCCTGGAATTTCCCCATTGTGGGACTAATAAAGGCTTATCTTATCTTATCTTATCTTATCTTATCTTATCTTATCACCTGGAGATGAAAAGCAGGGACAGGGACAAGCACATTGATAACTTTATATCAACTGCTGTATGCCAGAGAAAGCATATTTCATATATGCAAGCCTCCCTGGTTGCTCCACTAGTCCTGTCACCTTCCTCTCACCTGTCTCAGGCTCCGGTTTCTGACGCTGCCACAACTATTCCATGGCTAGCACCAACCAGCCCTGGAATTGGTTCTCAACCATATCCTCCTAAATAATGTCTGGCTGCTGTGGTGGACAATTCACCCAAAGAGTGTAAACCTGTGGCCACAAGGGCCAGCATTACCACTCCAGCAGAAGCCGCAGAACATCCCAATCCTACTCTCTTTATACATGTTCCCATCCAACCTGATGCTGACTAGGGACCGTTGGGAGCAAGGCCCAAAGCCCCTGTTATTACCTCCACTCCAAATCAGATTAATTCCCGGGCACAATTGTCCTGGTCTGCTGTGGTCCGAGGTGGAAGCTATCATCCTGTTGAAGCATCTCAACAACCTTGCCTTGAACTCCACAACTGGTATGCACTTCTTCCCAACGATGCTGCAGCCCACCCTTCTGACGCTACTCTACCACTGACTCTACCACCCGAACTATCATTACACAACAGGTATGATCCACTGACTCTAAATAACATGTGTAATGATGAATCCAAGGCAGCTAATCATACTGTAAGCACTACAAGAATTTACAAAAACTATAGAAATAGTCCTAAAACAGCTAAGGGCCAACCTTATATCAAGGAAAAGCCCCAAAACCACTACCAGGCAGAGGGTTAGAAAAGACATTTCAACTCCGCATCAAAATGAAATAGATACTAATTGGGGATTCTATAATGCAGCATGTAAAAATGATCAAGACTGAAAACCTAACATTGGGTGATACATCTGTCAAAGAGCGGACAGAGATCTTGCCAACCATTCTTTCAACTTACCCAGATGGCGTGAGGAGTATTACACAGGTCAATACCAAATTTATTATCTAAGTTTTTTTAGCTGATTTAGGACAGCTTTGATGTGCTGAATCCAAAAATCACATTGGTTTTGCTCAATCAGGCCAACTTTTTGAATTATGGCCACATGTTGTTTTATACGTTTTTCAATTCAATTTAACTTTATTTATATAGCGCCATTTCACAACAACAGTCATCTCATAGCACTTTCAACTGTAGGGGAACCCCCACAGTTGCAGAAAGACCCCAGCAATCAGGCGATCCCCTGTGAGCAAGCGCTTGGCGAAGGTGGAGAGGAAAAACTCCCTTTTAACAGGAAGAAACCTCCAGCAGAACCAGGCTCAAGGAAGGGGCAGTCACCTGCTGCGACTGGCTGGGGGGTGAGGGGATAGAGAAGATGGAAACAACAGACATGTAGAGAGCAAATAACACGATGGGGACTCAATCAATGGGAGAGAACAAACAGATGTTAATGACCATATATATATATATATATATACATATATATATATATATATATATATATATATATATATATATATATATATATATATATATATATATATACAGACCTTTGGTGAGAGAACACTGATCTTATCTCTACACGGCCGTACATATGAGTGGACTTTTGTCGTAGCAACACTGAATTACCATATCCTGGGGGCTGATTTTCTGTGTGCACATGGTTTACTGGTTGATGTTGCTAACAGGCGCCTGGGTAATGCACTGTCCTTTGACTCTCTCCCCTGTATAGCCCGAGGGACCTGGCCAACAGCACAAGCCAACGTCACAGCTCCAGGCGGTAAGTTCCACGCACTGCTCACTCAGTTCCCAGCACTCATGGTCCCGACGTTTTTGGTGGCCATCGCTAAACACGGGGTGGAGCACTTTATCACCACCCCCGGGCCGCCCGTTTTTGCAAGACCTCGGCGCTTGGACGCAGCTAAACTGGCCATAGCGCGTGAAGAGTTTGCCAACCTGGAAAGGTTGGGCATCTTCAGGCGTTCGAACAGCCCATGGGCATCCCCGCTACACATGGTCCCTAAGGCCGAGGGATCGTGGCGACCGTGCGGTGATTTCCGCAGGTTGAACAATGCCACAGCACACGACCGCTACCCGATTCCCCACATACGGGATTTTTCCATCCACCTCGCCGGAGCACACATTTTTTCCAAAATAGACCTGGTCCTCGGTTACCACCAGGTCCCAGTGCACGCGGAGGACGTACCCAAAACAGCGGTAATAACTCCGTTCGGTTTATTCGAGTTCCTGCGCATACCATTCGGGTTAAAAGGCGTGGCACAGACGTTCCAGCGCATGATGGATGCAGTGCTGCACGATCTCCCGTTCGTGTTCGTCTACCTGGACGATATCCTGGTAGCCAGTGCATCCGAACACAAAACCCACCTCAGGACGGTTTTCCGGAGGTTGGAGGAGCACGGGTTAATAATCAACCCGGCGAAATGCCAGTACGGCGTGGCGGAGATTGATTTTTTTGGGGCACTGCGTCTCTCCGGAAGGAGCGATCCCGTTGCCTGACAAAGTGCGCGCTGTGGCAGATTTTCCCCGGCCTCAGACGGTCAGGGCGCTGCAGGAATTTTTGGGGATGGTGAATTTTTATAACCGTTTCCTTCCCCGCACGGCGCGGCTCATGCAACCATTGTATGCCGCGCTCAAGAGACAGAAACCCGCTGATGGGGTCGAATGGACCACGGAGCGGGAGCGGGCGTTCTCGGAAGTTAAAGCAGCCCTGGCAAATGCTGCACTGCTGGCGCATCCGGACCCAGTGGCCTGGATAGCGCTCACCACCGACGCTTCAGACGTGGCCATAGGGGCTGTTGTAGAGCAGCGCGTCGCCGGGGCTTGGCAGCCGCTCGATTTTTTCAGCAGAACTTTGTGTGACAGCGAACGTAAATACAGCGCGTTCGACAGAGTTGCTGGCTCTCCACCTGGCCATACGCCACTTCCAGTTCTGGCTGGAAGGGCGCAGCTTCACCGCGTTCGTGGACCACAAGCCACTAACATTTGCAATGGCCAAGGTTTCAGAACCATGGTTGGGCCGGCAGCAGAGACAGCTGGCCGCGATCTCAGAGTTTACTACCGATATTCAGCATGTGTCGGGTAAACTGAATGTGGTGGCGGACTGCCTCTCGCGCGCTGTGGTGGCCCCGGTCTACGTGGGGATAGATTACGCAGCCATGGCCGCGGAGCAGATTAGCGATGCAGACGTGCTCGCGCTCCAGTCTGGACCAACAGGGTAAAGGCTGGAGAGCAGGGTGCTGCAAGACGGCATGCCCCCCCAATTTGCGATGTCTCCATGGGACACCTGCGTCCAGTGGTCCCGGTCGCGTGGCGCCGCCGCGTGTTTGAGTCGGTTCACACTCTGGCGCACCCAGGAGTGCGAGTGTCAGTCAAAATGGTGGGAGAGAAATTTGTGTGGCCGGGCCTACGCAAACAAATAAAAGAGTGGGCTGCAGCCTGCATGGCGTGCCAACGAGCCAAGGTACACAGACACACGAAGGCTCCCTTGGAGCCATTTCGGGTACGGGCCAAGAGGTTCGATCATGTTCACGTGGACCTCATGGGCCCCCTCCCGCCATCACAGGGGTGCACACACCTCCTGACAGTGGTGGACCGTACCACGCGCTGGCCAGAAGCAGTCCCGCTGGCGGCAACCACGTCCGCGGATGTAGCACGCGCTTTTTTAACAGCATGGGTGGCACGTTTTGGAGTCCCGTTGGACATTACGTCCGACAGGGGCCCCCAATTTGTTTCCGAACTCTGGTCCGCGATGGCCCGCAGCCTGGGTGTTGCAATTCATCGCACAACCGCGTACAACCCACAGGCCAATGGGTTATGCAAGCGTTTTCATAGATCACTGAAAGCAGCGCTCAGGGCTTCACTGACGGATGCAAATTGGGTAGACAGGTTGCCGTGGGTCTTATTGGGGTTGCGCTCCGCGCCAAAAGAGGATTTGGAAGCTTCCCCGGCAGAGCTTGTTTTTGCGCAGCCCCTACGGCTGCCCGGGGAATTTCTGCCAGATAATCCCGCACCGGACAGCTCCCCGTCTTAGCTTTTGCAGCGTAGCGCAAACACAGGCACGCTGCCGGGCCCGGCCCACCACTGTTTTCCACGTGCTTTCGTGCCCAAAACTTTGAAGAACGCAGAGTTCATGTTCGTCAGACACGACGCCCACTGGCCTCCATTGCGCCCGATGGACCGTTCAGAGTGTTGGAAACAGGGGATAAGCATTTTTTGCTAGACTTGGGGGGTAGACGGGAGAAAATTGGCATAGACAGACTCAAACCAGCCTTTGTAGTGGCGGACGAGCAAGTGCTGTTGGCTAGGGCCCCTCGGCGTGGAAGACCCCCACGGAGAGCTCCCCAGGGAAATGATTCACCAGGGCAGCCACAAGAACAGAGTGAAGCTCCCCCCACCCCCCTCGCCACGGCTCACCCGCAGTCAGACGCACTCCTAGCAGCCCCCCGCTGGCACAGCAGCGCCACAGAGGCGGTAAACCCCAGTTACAGCAGATACGGGAGGAGACTGAAGCCAAAAGAGAGTGTGGACTGATGTTCTGTCTAAGATGCTGGGGGGGGGGGGGGGGTGTAGGACCTTGGGGAAGTCAGATTATTTACCACCTCAGACAGAGACAGTGAATAAGCATGGGAGAACAATGCCCAGGGAGTTCCTGGGCATATAGCAGGAAGGAGTCAGGGACATAGGGGGTTGAAAGAAGTGTAATGTAAGTGTCCTGCTGTGTGATGTGAAATGCCATGAAACGTGTGAAGAGTGACTTATGATATAGAGGAGAGCTTGCTGTAATGATTCAGTCTGTTCTGTGCTTGAGAGATGTGAAGTGTGTAATAAACCATCTGACGTGAATATGCCTCTTATTTCACACACTCCACAGTATATATATATATATAGATAGATAGATAGATAGATAGATAGTATTTTTCTTTAGGAGCCAAATAGTCAGAAATAGTAAAATCAAAGGTTAACAGACAATGGTCTGACAGTACAGGGTTATGAGGAGATACTACCAGATTTTCTATTTCTATGCTATATGTCAGAACAAGGTCCAACGTATGGTGGTGATAATGGGTAGAATTTCCTACTTTCTGAGAAAACCCCATCGAATCTAATATTGAATTAAATGCCATATTAAGGCAATCACTGTCTACATCTACATGTATATTGAAGTCCCCTACTATAATTACCTCCACCAAGGAGGTTATGTTTTTTCCGGGGTTTGCCTGTTTGTCTTTTACCAACATAACTCAAAAAGTCATGAACGGATTTTTATGAAATTTTCAGAAAAGGTATGTAATGGCACGGGGAACAGATGATTGCATTTTGGTAATGATCTGACAGTGCATACCTCCACCAAGGGCTTTGTTTGTATTTGTGCAGTAGGATTATACAAAAACTAATGAATGGATTTGGATGACATTTTCACCAGAGGTGGTTCTTGGCCTAGAGAGGACCCCATTACATTTTGGTGATGATCTGGGAATGCATAGCTCAGCCAAGGCTCTTCTCATAGTGTGTCAGCCACAATACTCCAAAACTAATGGACAGACTTTGATGTAATTTTCACCACAAGTGTCTCTAGGCCTAGACACAAACCCATTACATTTTGGAGGTGATCCATGAGAGACTGAAGGAGCCTTGGCAGAGGTATGTGCTCTCTGAGTGCTTTTCTAGTTATTCTATTTGATTTCAGCTCTAAATCAGCTAAGAATTCGGCAAATTCGGATAAAAACTCTGAGTAGGTTGATAGAGCACCATAAACTATGCCAAATAAAATTGGGTTTAGCCTAAAATTGCTAACATGTCCAATACTGAGGACCAGGCCCTCAAAGGAATTATAACTGGCTTTTCCTTTACATTAACTAGTAATTTGGAATGGTAACTTGTTTCTACTCCTCCTCCATGACCAGAACTTCTGGGATTTTGACAGTTTAAATAACCCGACGGAGTTGATTCATTCAAATCAACATAATCCTCTTGCCCTAACCAAGTCTCTGTAAGGGATATTAAATCAATCTGATGATCAATTAACAGATCATGGACTAGCAGAGACTTGGGAGTTAGAGACCTAATATTTAACAAACCGCATTTAATTTTTAAATTATGAGGAGGAACAGAGGCCAAATCAATCAATTTAGAGGCTTCATGTTTAATTTGAGTTTTACCAACTTTTTGTTTAATCACTTTGGGATTCTTATACATTATATTTTTATTTACTTTGGAGGGAGCAGACAATGATTCTCTGATGGGGAAGACAGGGGCTAAGTTGAGGGGTGGCGGATGAAGAGTCGCTGCAGAAAGGCGTGTAAGTCTGCGACTCTGCTTCCTGGTCCCAACTCTGAGTAGTAAAGGTTTTGGAAATTTGGATAAAAATGATGCCAGATTGTTAGATAAAAGAGACGCACCATCCAAAGTGGGATGGACACCGTCTCGTCTAAAAAGACCAGGTTTTCCCCAAAATGAGTTCCAATTGTCAATGTAGCCCATATTGTTTGCAGGACACCATACAGAGGCTTGATAAACAGAAGTGAGAGCTAACGGTAGAAGGAAAAAAGGGACTAAAATACAATTAAAGGCAAAAATCCTCAGGAAAATGGGGAGAGCTAACCACAGAGCTAACCACACAGACAGCCAGCAACACAGGAAGTGACGATACGTTAACACAGGAAGCCAAGGTCAGGAGCCCTGACTTTTATGAAAAGTTCTGATTCAGAATCAGAATCAGAATCAGAATCAGAATCAGATTTATTGCCATTGTTCATGTAGTACACAAACTAGGAATTTGTCTCGGCGCAATGCTGCAACATTAAACATGATAAAATAAAAGAAATAAACTATACATGCAATAAAGTGTAGAATAAGAGTGAGTAATACTGGTCAGCAGTTAAAATATATTAGCGAGCAGCAGATAATGTGGAGAACCATATAGTGCAGTCGGTAATGCAGGAAGAAAACAGTGATGATTGACATGAGTCTGGTTGAGCTGCTGTACATAGTGCACGAGAGTCAGTAAGTCACTTAGTGTTCAGCAGTCTGATGGCAGAGGGGAAGAAGCTGTTCATGTGACGGGAGGTTTTAGTCTGGATGGACCGAAGTCTTCTACCTGAGGGGAGGGGGGCAAACAGTACGTGACCAGGGTGTGAGGGATCGGCTATGATCCAGCCAGCACGCCTCCGGGTCCTGGAGATATACAGATCCTGGAGAGATGGGAGCTTGCAGCCGATCACCTTCTCAGCAGTGCGCACGATGCGCTGCAGCCTTAGTCTGTCCCTGGCAGTGGCTCCTGCGTACCACACGGTTATGGAGGTGGTGAGGATGGACTCGATGATGGCTGTGTAGAACTGCACTAACATCTTGGTGGGTAGCTTGAGCTTCCTCAGCTGCCGCAGGAAGAACATCCTCTGCTGGGCCTTTTTGATGAGGGAGCTGATGGTCGGCTCCCACTTGAGGTCCCTGGTGATGGTGGTGCCTAGGAAGCGGAAGGAATCAGCAGTGGTGATGGGAGAGCCTGTGAGGGTGAGGGTGGGGCAGAGGGGTTGTGGCTTTCCTGAAGTCCACGATCATCTCCACTGTCTTCAGAGCGTTCAGCTGCAGGTTGTTGTTGTTGCACCAGGACGCCAGCTGGGCCACCTCTCTCCTGTAGGCGGACTCGTCGCCGTTGGAGATGAGCCCAATGAGGGTGGTGTCGTCCGCAAACTTGATCAACTTGACAGACTGGTGGCTGGAGGTGCAGGAGTTGGTATAAAGGGAGAAGAGTAGGGGGGAAAGTACACAGCCCTGGGGTGATCCGGTGCTGATGCTAGCAGAGTCTGAGACAGTCTTTCCCAGCCGCACATGCTGCCTCCAGTCCGTCAGGAAGTCGGTGATCCACCTGCAGAGGGAGTCAGGCACGTTGAGCAGGAACAGCTTGTCCCGGAGCAGAGCGGGGCGGATGGTGTTGAATGCGGAGCTGAAGTCCACAAACAGGATCCTGGCGTAGGTTCCCGGGGAGTCCAGGTGCTGCAGGATGGAGTGGAGGGCCAGGTTGACTGCGTCGTCTACAGACCTGTTGGCTCGGTAGGCAAACTGCAGCGGGTCCAGGAGAGGGGTGGTGATGGACTTGAGGTGGGGCAGGACCAGGCGCTCAAAGGACTTCATGACTACAGAGGTGAGCGCTACAGGTCTGTAGTCATTAAGTCCAGTGATCCGTGGCTTCTTGGGGACAGGGATGATGGTGGAGGATTTGAGGCAGGACGGCACGTGGCATAGCTTAAGGGAGGTGTTAAAAATGTCTGTGAAGACAGGAGCCAGCTCTTTCGCACAGTGTCTCAGGGTGGAGGGAGACACGCCGTCCGGACCGGGGGCCTTGCGCGGGTTCAGTCTGGAGAACTGTTTGAGCACGTCCTGCTCACTGATGACAAGGGCAGGGGGGGAGGAGGGGGGGCGCCTTTGATGAAGTAGGGATCGTGGAGGCTGTGGAGCTGGAGAGAGGGGGGGAGTTGGACACAGATGACGAGGTGTCAAAACGGGCATAGTGTTGGGACAGTCTTTGACAAAGGGCTTTGTCATCCTGACCTTTAGGAGCCTGAGGCCGATAGTTGGTGATTTGCCTCAGTCCTCTCCACACAGAAGCAGAGTCATTAGCAGTGAACTGCTGCTGGAGTCTCTCAGAATACACAGATTTAGCTCTCTTCAGCTCTCTGTTAAACCGATATTTAACCTCCCTGTAGCAGCCCCTGTCTCCACTTTTCAGCGCTGCTTCCTTCTCCTTCCTGATCTGTCTGAGCTTAGCTGTGAACCAGGGCTTGTCATTAGAGTACCTCACCCTGGTGCGCGATGGAAGAATGCCCTCCTCACAAAAGTGGATATAAGAGTTCACAGTGTCCGTGTACTCATCCAGATCATGCGTGGCTCCTTTAAACATGCCCCAGTCAGTTATTTCCATGCACGTTTCCAGCTTCTCCTCAGCTTCACTGGTCCATTTCTTCGTAGTGCTCACAACAGGTTTAGTGAGCTTCAATCTCTGTCTGTATGTGGGAATGAGGTGGACCATCACGTGATCAAATAATCCGAGCGCAGCGCGGGGAACAGCGCGATATGTGTCTTTCACTGTGGTGTAACAGTGATCCAGCGTGTTTATTCCTCTGGTGGGGCATTTAATAAACTGTTTGTAGCGGGGGAGATCGTGGCTCAGATTGCTCTGGTTAAAGTCGCCAACCACAATAACCAGAGAGTCTGGAAAAATCCGCTCCGTGTGTTGGATGTGATCCGCGAGCACGTGCTGAGCTTCGCGCATGTCCGCGTCGGGAGGGACGTACACAGCGGCCAGGATGAATGAGGCGAACTCCCGCGGGGAATAAAATGGCTTGCAGTATATAAAAAGAAATTCCAGGGCGGGAGAACAGTGTTTGGAAATTACCGTTACATCAGAGCACCAGCTGCTGTTGATGTAAAAGCAGACTCCGCCTCCTGTGGTCTTGCCGGAGAGCTCTGTGTCACGATCAGCACGAAACAGCTGAAATCCCTCGAGGCGCAGTGCGCTGTCCGGTGTGTTTTCCCTGAGCCAGGTCTCGGTAAAACAGAGGGCAGCTGAGGAAGAGAGGTCCTTAAAACGCATCAGCAGTCTCAGTTCATCTACCTTGTTAGAGAGAGAGTTGGTATTGGACAGAAATATGCCAGGCAAAGCCGTGCGCGTGCCTCTCCTGCGAAGCCGGACGAGAGCGCCCGCTCGTCTTCCTCTCTTTCGCCGTCTCACTTTTCGAGCCAAGCAATGAACCAGATCGGCGGCAGGAGCTAAAAAAACTGGGAGTAGGTCCGTGGGAGTGAAAGTCCTGATATTTAGAAGCTCTTCACGGGTATAAGAGCTCGCAGACACACAATTGACAAACAAAAACAAACAAAGGGCGCAGCGAAGCACCATGGCGACCACTGTGGGCGCCATCTTGGAAATGGCCTGATTGTGTATATATGTATCTTTTCGGGATTATTTTGTTTTTTGGGAACACAGCTATTTTATGTTATGGACCTTTTTTAATTTCAAAGACAGCATAATAATCTGTCCAGCCATTCTGAGGTGGGTCGGCAGTCTACCTGGCCCCTTCTAGTTTATTTTGTGTGAATGGATAGGCCTGTACATTTATTTCTGTACTTATGTGTTTTATTGTTAGTGTATGAATTGGGTTTAAATTCGGGAGAGCCTAATCTGTGTGCTTGGCATTTTTCTACAAGGGGAAAAATGTGGTGTACCAAAATGGCACTGGATACACCCTGGGTGTAGTGGGGGTGATGGGCCGCCTTTCTGGTTCCGCCGTCACCCGGGGTATAAAGGGCACGGCTGGAAGGGACACGCTCTCTTTCGCTGTTGACCCATTGGCCTGTATGGAGCACCTGTTATTGTGTGAGGTTCCTATTAATAAAGTACCTTCAGCTATCCTTCAGCCTCCTCCTTGTCTCCCCAAGTTATGGACATAACAGTTAGTGCTTTATTTTGACAACAGAGATTAATAGTTACTATCATAAATTCATCAGCATCAAAGTTATTACCAGCACACCATCATTTGACACTGAGATGTGTCAGACCTCGTGTTAAAAACAGTTCATCTTTGTATTGGTATTTTAGCACTTCCTCTATGATTGATCCTGACAGGTTTAGTGTCAGAATTGGTCAAATGAAGCAGAGGAGGCAAACAGTCCAACTTCAAGGTCATAATGAATGCTGAATAAGGTAGAGTGTAATTATTATATGACCTACTATTGGTGCATTTGAGTCAGATTAAATGCTTTATAAAAACTATTTGATATTGAAAAAGGGCTATCTTATAATTATTACATAATTACTTAATTTAATGCATTAACTAGAAAAAAATTCTCAGGGAGTGCCATGCATCAGAAGGTGACTCGTATGCCTTTGTTGGTGTAAAGGGGACAATATATAGTATGAAATGTCTATTTGGATAGAAGGAGGTTTGTGTGTGTGCATGCGTGTGCGTGAAATGTTTTTTAATTGGCTTTCTCATTTGTTTAAGGGATATTTACACATTTTATTAGTTTTGAGTTGTTTATGTATTTGTTTACCTGTTTGTTTACTCCAGGTGATGGGTGTGATCTAGTGATTCGGGGTCCTGTTTTGTATTTTGAGGGAATTAAGCAGGGACTTGTGAAATGTGATTTTCATTACAGTGTTATTTTCTACCACTAGGCTGTGCTGTTACACAGGAAAAAAAGAACATGCCTTTTGTCAGCATAGAATAAGATTGGTTTCTATGGAAACAGAAACCTGGGGAAGCTGACAGTTTTAGCCGTGTTGTGAACATTTTTCTTGGTCCGTAGAATAAAGGGTATGCACATGATGTCACAGAACAGAATCCCCAGGTTGGCAAGGGTTGGAACCTTTCTGTGTGGAGTTTGCATGTTCTCCCTGTGCTGCGTGGGTTTACTCCGGGGGCTCTGGTTTCCTCCCACAATCCAAAGACATGCATGTTAGGTTAATTGGTTGTTTTAAAAATTGTCCCTAGATATCTGTTTCCTATAGGCCCTTAGTATAGAGGGTTAGTATTAGTGAAAGCGCTTTGAGTGGTCTTTGTGACTAGAAAAGCGCCATGTAAGTGCAGGTTAGTTAGTTAGTTAGAACTTATGGCAATTACAAAACAGTGAGTGGCAAAAATGAGTGGCAGCATTATGCATTAAAACACAAAAAATACACACAGTATTCAATGACAGGAGTACACAGAGTACCTGCTTGCATTATAGAGAACTAATCTTATCATTCCAGCTTCTATTAATTGGCAAAAAATAAAATAAATAATTAAAGGCTCTGAATCATTTCTTGACTTGTACAGTATGTGCTCTTACCCACACATCACTACAGTCAAGTAGTGATGTGACTAAATATTTTGTGTGATTTTTATGTTTTGCTGCATACAAACTAAAGCTGCCACATGTGTGCATCACTTAGTGCTGGGCAACTATGGCAATTGCCCTGTAACTGCAAAGTATTCTACTCCAGTGCATCTCCTCCATATAGTTGTTTTTGTGGACTTTTCAATCAGTGTCCACTCTCTCAAATAATAATAAAAATAAGTGAAGTCTAACCATTTGACTTTTATTATACTGGCAATTAGGCATGTTCTCAATATAGAGGTTAAACTATGATCTTATTTATAAACTTTGTCTTATATTGTTTTATACCGTGGGGAAAAATATGCATATTATCATATATTATATAATATAATATATGATATTACAATATGCAATATATATCAATATTGCATATTGATCAAGTGAGCATGGGGGCCCACCAAGATGGTTTGTATATCGGGCCCAGAATTTCATGCTACACCCCTGAACATAACTTACAAAACTGACACAAGTCAGTGTCCAACTTTACTCTTCCAATAAACATTCAGTTTTTTAAGCAGCTGAAAAAAACAATGGACAAGTGTCACAACAGGCACAATTGGCCCCCTCTCTTTTACACATCTCACATATGTGCCCTTACAAGTTACGATGAGGCCAGTATATCCTTGCCTCTGTCGTTTGCACATGAAGTATTTCTGCAGTACTTAGAAGCTTTCTGGAGAATATTCTCCAGAAAGGTTTTTTTTTGTCATTTTTGTGATTGCTAACATGTTGAAAGCTTGACATAACTCTACAGTTGCAAGAAAGCAAGCACATTTGTCCATTTCCATGTTACTAAAAGTATAAAAAAAACTTTAGAAATGAACAACTAAAGATATATATATATATATATATACGTATATATGTGTGTGTGTGTGTGTGTGTGTGTGTGTGTGTGTGTGTGTGTGTGTGTGTGTTCAGGTTCAGGTTACTTTATTTGTATCCATAGGTAGATTTGTGTATATACACTACCGTTCAAAAGTTTGGGGTCACTTAGAAATTTCCTTATTTTTGAAAGAAAAGCACTTTTTTTTCAATGAAGATAACTTTAAACTAATCAGAAATACACTCTATACATTGCTAATGTGGTAAATGACTATTCTAGCTGCAAATGTCTGGTTTTTGGTGCAATATCTACATAGGTGTATAGAGGCCCATTTCCAGCAACTATCACTCCAGTGTTCTAATGGTACAGTGTGTTTGCTCATTGTGTCAGAAGGCTAATGGATGATTAGAAAACCCTTGTGCAATCATGTTAGGTCTGCAATGCTGTAATTGCTGCAAATGGAGGATTCTTTGACGAAAACAAAGTTTGAAGGAAAAAATTATTATTTCAAATACAAATCATTATTTCTAACCTTGTCAATGTCTTGACTATATTTTCTATTCATTTTACAACTCATGGTGGTAAATAAGTGTGACTTTTCATGGAAAACACAAAATAATTGTCTGGGTGACCCCAAACTTTTGAACGGTAGTGTATATACGTATATATATATATATATATATATATATATATATATATATATATACTGTATATATATATACAGCATATATATATAGCATTTGCCTCCTTCCTGATTTCTTATATTTTTGCATATTTGTCACACTTAAATGTTTCAGATTACCAAACAAATTTTATTATCAGACTAAGATAACCTGAACAAATACAAAACGCAGTTTTCAAATGATGATTTCATTTATTAAAGGAAAAAAACTATCCAAGCCTACCTGGCCCTATGTGTAAAAGTAATTGCCCCTCTTGTTACATCATGAGTTAATTGTGACTAACCATATTTTTTGGAAAGCTGAGTTCAGTTTCAGTAGCTACACCCAAGCCTGATTACTACCAGACTTGTTGAATCAAGAAATCACTTAAATAGAACCTGTCTGACAACCTGAAATAGGCTAGAAGATCTCAAAAAGCAACACATCCCACTGTGATCTAAAGAAATTCAAGATCAGATGAGAAACAAAAACCCAGAACAACATTGAAAGAACTGCAGGCCTCACTTGCCTCAGTTTGGACACTGGTCCATGATGGAACAATAAGAAAGAGACTGGGCAAAAATGGGATCCATGAGAGAGTTCCAAGACAAAAACTGCTGCTGGACAAAAATAACACAAAGACTTATCTCACATTTGCCAGAAAACCTCTAGATGATCCTCAATACTTTTGGAAAAATATGGGAACTGATGAGACAAAAGTTGAACTTTTTGGAAGACATGTGTCCTGTTTTATCTGGCATAAAACTAACATAGAATTTCATAAAAAGAACATCGTATCAACAGTCAAACATGGTGGTGGTAGTGTCATGGTCTGGGGTTGCTTTGTTGCTTCAGGACCTGGACAACTTGCCCTAATTGACAGAACCATGAATTCTGCTCTCTATTAAAAAATCCTGAAGGAGAATATCCGGCCATCAGTTCATGAAGCTGACATGAATGGCCCAGGTGGGGTGGAATGGAGACCCAAACGCTGGACTGTGAGTTGCAAACGTTTAATAAAAACACAAAATACCTTACAGGGCAGGAATAATCACAGGCAGGATTGCGAATAGCTCCACAGGCTAAGACATGGGACACACGTCAGAATAATAAAGAAGGCTGAAGCGTGGGACACACGCTGGTTAGACAAAGTAGCCAAAGAGGAAATAAAGCGTGGGATACATGCCGAGTTGACAATGTGGAGTGAAGCATGGGGCACATGCCAGGATAACCAAGTGTAGGACGTCGCCCTGAGCTGTGGGACAGTGTTCCTTAAATAGGACAGATAGAGATAAACAATAATCAGAAACACACGTGAATCATCAGGGCCAAGAGCAAGGATAACAACTCAGGATGGGGAACAGCTGTGACAACCATGAAACAGAACTAGAAGAGGAAGTAAACAAAGAACCTTGTCAAAATAAAAGCACAGGAGGAATAACGTCAAAAGGTAACTAACTAGAAATATTACAAAATGAGATTGAAATCAAATAATACAAATGGGGAAAATAATAACCCACCAATGCAAGGACGAGAAAGAATACAAACCAAGAGATGCTGGGAAGAACAATAATAAATATTAATACTTTAAAAGGAAACAAAGGGCAGAGGCGTGAGTAGGCTCATGTCCAAACACAGGAAGATATAGTATAAAATACAGGATAATCCATAGACACATAACAATAATACACAAGACTATAATAACCAAACTAAGAATACAATAACAGGACAGTCAAAACAGAAACAAAGGGCAAACTCAGATAACATAATACAGACAAAACCATACTCAAATTCAATAATAAAACTGAAGTGGGTAAAGTACAGAAAATAACTAGAATGAACTGAAAGCATGAGCACAGTTCTCCAACCGTGCTCAGCATCATGACAGAGGGCCCCCCCTTCCAAGGGGTGTATTCCAGACAACCCAATGTAATATCACAAAGAAAAAGACCCCCCCCCCCCCACACACACACACAAGAACAGAAAAATCACCCTTGCAGGGAGGGCGGTGGAGGAAACAAGGCCAGGTAGGACAAAACAAATCTCTCGCTCAATAAAGACCCACAAAACAAGACAGATCAGGTGGCCTACTGAAATCCCAGGATCACTGGGTGAGAAGGAAAGGCAGTTCAGGTGGTCTGCTAGAGTCCCAAGACCACCAGGTCAACAGTTGAAATGTGTTGGGTGGCCTCCCATTGTCCCTAAACCACCCAAGCAGAAGGCATAAGCCATCGGGTGGTCTCTCAGCATTCCAAAACCAACAGACCAGAGAACATGATCTGTTGGGTGGTCTCCCAGCAACCCTGAGCCATCGGACTATGGAGCACGATGCATCCCTTCCTGGAGACGGCAGCTGGAACGCATGCCCTTTATGGATCGCAGCTGCTGAAGCGTGGATCCAGTGAGCCAGTAGCTGGGGAGCGTTGACACCCAACGATGGCTGCTGACCAGAAGCAAACCCAGACGATGATGACAGCTGACCAGTGAGGAAACCAGATGACAGACAACTGACCAGCTAGGTAACCAGACAATGAAGATGGCTGACCAGTGAGGAAATGAGACGATGAAGACGGCTGACCAGTGAGGAAACCAGACGATGAAGATGGATGACCAGCGAGGAAACCAGATGACAGAGATGGCTAACCAGCGAGGAAACCAGACAATGATGACGGCTGACCAGCAGGGAAACCAGATGAAGAGGACTGCTGACCAGCGGCAAAACCAGATGAAGAGGACTACTGACCAGCGACGAAACCAGGTGAAGAGGACTGCTGACCAGCAGCAAAACCAGGTGAAGAGGACCGCTGACCAGTGGCAAAACCAGATGATGAGGACTGCTGACCAGCGGTGAAACCAGGCGAAAACTGCTGACCAGTGATGAAACCAGGTGACTTTGGCTGGGGCGTCTCAAGTCCAGCCGCCTGGGAATCCATCCCTGACACGGCCACCTCAGATGGGTTAGGAAGAGACAAACACCAGGTCACTGTAACTGGTAGCGATGGAACCCAATGGGGAAAAAACAGGGGCAGATGGCAGCTGCAACCGAGCCTTCCCGCCAAGAGCAAAGCACAATCTCGCTAATACTGATATTGTAAAGAAAAAAGAGGACTTGTCTTAACTCTAGCTCTACCACTGACTATGACTCAGGTGACTCTGCTGCTGCAGCCCGAGCAACAGGCATGATGGCAGGTGAAACTTCAGCCATGATGACAAGAACTGGCGGAACCGCTAGTGTGGCAGCAGGAGCTGGGGAACCCCAGATGTGGCGGAAGAAGCTGGGGAACGTCTCACCGATGATACTTGGTCCTGAGAAGCCGAAACCAGGGGACACTCCATTGTCGGCACAGGCTTCAGAATGCAGGAGGTGCTCCTTTTCCATCTGAGATGTGGCTGTGGGGCCGGAAATGGAATCTCCGGAACAGCAGGCCCTTCCATCATCAGACGGCTCCCTCCCAGGCCAGGCGGACAACCAGACAACACAGAGGAAGAAAGGGAGAAGCAGATGAGGATGAAAGGGTGGATGCAGCAGCTGGTGGTGAAAGATCAGCCAAAGTGTATGGCTGTTGCTGAGCCCCCCCCCCCCCCCGCAACACACACACACACACACACACACACACACTGGGAATAAGGCAAGGTATTGGGGCTGCACGGTGGCGCAGTGGTTAGCACCGCGGCAGCACAGTTTTACCCTCAGCCGGGGGATCGTGGGGATCATGAGATTGTGGGTTCGATCCCTGCCCCCGGCCAACAGTGATCTATGTGGAGTTTGCATGTTCTCCCAGTGTTTGCGTGGGTTTACTCCGGGATTTCTCCGGTTTCCTCCCACATGCCAAAAACATGCAGGTTAGGGAGTTAAGGGGCGCTTGCGCATGCAGCGACCGGCAGCTGGTGGCTTGTCACCGGACTGCAGAACAAATCTACCTACGGGTACAAAATAAGTCCAAAGAAAAAAAAAAAGGTATTTCATCTTCAGGTGTAACAGAATGAAAAGGTAATTGCCTTAATTCCTGTGCTGTGGTGGTTGCTGCTGCAGAAAGCCCATGCGAATCCTTCTTGGCTGCTGCAAAGATCGCTCGGTGAGGAGGTGTGGACCACTGCTCGGGAGAAGAAGGTGAGGCTGATGATAGGCGAGCAGCTGAGGTTGTCTGCACCAGGGGATGCTCCATTATCAGCTGAGATACAGACGGAGAACAGTGAAGGGTGGAGACTGGAGCTGTGGCATGCACCTCGGACAGGGAAGGAGAAATATTGCCGGGCATCAAGTCCATATCAGGCAAAATGGCAGCAGAAGCAGGGGACGGAGGCTCAGCAGTGATGGGTGAGTGCCACTGTGACCCTCCGTCTAATACCAAGCAAGACCCCTCTCCCATAGGTGTAAAAAGAGAAAAAGGTAATTGCCTTGCTTGCTCTGCCGCTTCAGAAGTCACCTCTGAACCCCAGACTGAACCCGCGCAAGGCCCCCGGCCCAGACGGCGTGTCTCCCTCCACCCTGAGACTCTGTGCGAAACAGCTGGCTCCTGTATTCACAGACATTTTTAACACCTCCCTTAAGTTATGCCACGTGCCATCCTGCCTCAAATCCTCCACCATCATCCCTGTCCCCAAGAAGCCACGGATCACTGGACTTCATGACTACAGAGGTGAGCGCTACAGGTCTGTAGTCATTAAGTCCTTTGAGCGCCTGGTCCTGTCCCACCTCAAGTCCATCACCACCCCTCTCCTGGACCCGCTGCAGTTTGCCTACCGAGCCAACAGGTCTGTAGACGATGCAGTCAACCTGGCCCTCCACTCCATCCTGCAGCACCTGGACTCCCCGGGAACCTACGCCAGGATCCTGTTTGTGGACTTCAGCTCCGCATTCAACACCATCCGCCCCGCTCTGCTCCGGGACAAGCTGTCCCTGCTCAACGTGCCTGACTCCCTCTGCAGGTGGATCATCGACTTCCTGACGGACCGGAGGCAGCATGTGCGGCTGGGAAAGACTGTCTCAGACTATACTAGCATCAGCACCGGATCACCCCAGGGCTGTGTACTTTCCCCCCTACTCTTCTCCCTTTACACCAACTCCTGCACCTCCAGCCACCAGTCTGTCAAGTTGATCAAGTTTGCGGACGACACCACCCTCATCGGGCTCATCTCCAACGGCGACGAGTCCGCCTACAGGAGAGAGGTGGCCCAGCTGGCGTCCTGGTGCAGCAATAACAACCTGCAGCTGAACGCTCTGAAGACAGTGGAGATGACTGTAGACTTCAGGAAAGTCACTACTCCTCTGCCCCCCCTCACCCTCTCAGGCTCTCCCATCACCACTGCTGATTCCTTCCGCTTCCTAGGCACTACCATCACCAGGGACCTCAAATGGGAGCTGACCATCAGCTCACTCATCAAAAAAGCCCAGCAGAGGATGTTCTTCCTGCAGCAGCTGAGGAAGCTCAAGCTACCCACCAAGATGTTAGTGCAGTTCTACACAGCCATCATCGAGTCCATCCTCACCACCTCCATAACCGTGTGGTACGCAGGAGCCACTGCCAGGGACAGACTAAGGCTGCAGCGCGTCGTGCGCACTGCTGAGAAGGTGATCGGCTGCAAGCTCCCATCTCTCCAGGATCTGTACATCTCCAGGACCCGGAGGCGTGCTGGCCGGATCATAGCCGATCCCTCACACCCTGGTCATGTACTGTTTGCCCCCCTCCCCTCTGGTAGAAGACTTCGGTCCATCCAGACTAAAACCTCCCGTCACATGAACAGCTTCTTCCCCTCTGCCATTAGACTGCTGAACACTAAGTGACTCTCGTGCACCATGTACAGCAGCTCAACCAGACTCATGTCAATCATCACTGTTTTCTTCCTGCATTACCGACTGCACTATATAGTTCTCCACAGTATCTGCTGCTGGCTAATATATATTTTAACTGTTGACCAGTATCACTTAATCTTATCCTACACTTTATTACATGTATAGTTTATTTCTCTTATCTTATCATGTTTAATGTTGCAGCATTGTACCGAGACAAATTCCTAGTTTGTGTACTACATGAACAATGGCAATAAACCTAATTCTGATTCTGATTCTGATTCTGACCTCGGGGAACTCCGATGAGGGAACAGCTGCAGGCGAGGGCACCAATGTAGAAAATGGAGAAGCCGGCACTGCAAGCACGATGTCGTTCAAACCTGGGGATGAGGCGGCAGGATGCTCAGCAGCAAGTGCCGACGCCGTGGAGGAGGGGGGAGGAAAACGGAGGAGGAAAGCACTGACAACAGGACAGCAGATGAAGAGGAACTTGACGATGAAGAGGAGTCTGCTGCTGTGTTACTCCGATGTGGTGAAGAAACTGTTGTTTGTGAGGCAGAGGAGTTCCTCTGGCAAGATGCAGCTGGGTGGCGGAGAGAGGCTGGAGGTGTCTGCACCAGGGGACACTTCATTGTCGGCTCAGGTACAGACGGGGCACAGTGAGGAGCGGAGGCTGATGTTGGAGGGTGGCATCCTGGGGCTGGTGAGCAGCGAGAGGCTGAAGATGTCTGTACCAGGGGACGCTTCTTTGTCAGCACAGGTACAGTTGGTGGAGAGTTTCTCACCAGCTCGCAAAGCATATGTTGTGAGTTGGAAACAGAGGCGAGGAGAACTGTGACTTCCAGATAGCTCCACAGGCTGGGGTTTGCCTCCATTACCTGTGCTGTGTTGTCCAGACATTTCAGGGCCTCCTCGGGAGTGTGGGAAGCACAAGCATCTGAGAATATGTCCGCCAATCATCCCACAGCCCAACACTCCACCTCGTCCAGTCCAAACACACTGAAATCTGTACCTGCAGAGTCTGTGTTAGCTGGTGTCATTTTGTTGGCTTTCCCTCCGGTAGCACGGCAACTCAAAAAAGAAGGTAGGGAAAAAGGGGGAACTCACAGTCTGCTGGGTCCAAACTGGCGACGTCCTTCTATCATGAACAGCCCAGGTGGGGCGGAATGGAGACCCAAACACTGGACTGTGAGTTGCAAACATTTAATAAAAAACACAAAATACCTTACAGGGCAGGAATAATTACAGGCAGGATTGTGAATAGCTCCACAGGCTAAGACATGAGGCACATGTCAGAATAATAAGGAAGGCTGAAGCGTGGGACACACAGGGGTTAGACCAAGTAGCCAAAGAGGAAATAAAGCATGTGATACACGCTGAGTTAACAATGTAGAGTGAAGCGTGGGACACACGCCAGGATAACCAAGTGTAGGATGTTGCCCCGAGCTGAGGGGTGGTGTCCCTGAAATAGGACAAAGAGAGATAAACAGTAATCAGAAACACACGTGGATCATCAGGGTCAAGGGTGAGGATAATAACTCAGGATGGGGAACAGCTGTGACAACCATGAAACAGAACTAGAAGAGGAAGTAAACAAAGAACCTTGTCTAAATAAAAGCACAGGAGGAATAATGTCTAAAGGTAACTCACTAGAAATATTACAAAACGAGATTCAAACCAAATAATACAAAAGGGGAAAATAATAATAATCCATCAACATAAGGACAAGAAAGAATACAAAACCAAGAGATGCTGGGAATAATAATAATAATAATAATAATAATAATAAATATTAATACTTCAAAAGGAAACAAAAGGTAGAGGCATGAGTAGGCTCATGTCCAAACACAGGAAGATATAGAATAAAATACAGGATAATCCATAGACACATAATAATAATAAACAAGACTATAATGACCAAACTAAGATTACAATAACAGGACCATCAAAACAAACAGAAACAAAGGGCAAACTCAAATAACATAATACAGACAAAACCATATTCAAATTCAATAATAAAACTGAAGTGGGAAAAGTACAGAAAATAACTAGAATGAACTGAAAGCGTGAGCACGGTTGGCATCAAGACAGAAGCCTTCCAATGTGACTGAATTTAAACAATTCTGCACAGAAGAGTGGGTCAAAATTCCTCAACAGTGATGTAAAAGACTCATTACCAGTTGTTGGCACCAATGGTGGCACAAGCAGTTACTAGATTTAGGGGGCAGTTGGGGGCAATTACTTTTTCACATAGGGCCAGGTAGGTTTGGATAGATTTTGTCCCTTAATAAACGAAATCATGATCTAAAAACTGCATTTTGTATTTACTCAGGTTATCTTTGTCTAATATTAAAATCTGTTTGATGATCTGGAACATTTAGGTGTAACTAATATGCAAAAATATAAGAAATCAGGAAGGGGCATATACTTTTTCACAGCATTGCACACACACACACACACACACACACACACCCACACACACACACACACAAACACGTACAGTGTATAGACACAGTGGGGGAAATAAGAATTTGATCCCGTGCTGAATTTGTAAGTTTACCCCTTACGGAGACCAGAACAGTCCATAATTTTTATAGAAGATTTATTTTAAGAGTGAGACAGAAGCGCAAAAAAAAATAAATAAATAAATCCGGAAAAAAATATTAAATAAGGGTTAGAAATTAATTTGCAGTTGATTGAGGGAAAATAAGTATTTGATCCTCAAGCAAAATGTGACTTAATATTTGGAGAAACCCTTGTTGGCAAGCACAGATGGCTGACGTTTCACATACTGTAGTTGGTCGCCAGGTTTGCAAAATTCTCAACGTTTGACAGTGGGGATGGTGTTCTTGTGGTCATATTCAGCACTTCTCTTCCTCCAATCACGGTGAGTCGAGCTGATGCCAAAGAGCTCAATTTTGGTTTCATCTGACCACACCACATGCTCTCAAGTCTTCTCTGAATCATTCAGGTGTTCACTGACAAACTTCAGACAAGCCTATACATGTGCCTTCTTGAGCAGGGGGACCTTGCGAGCACTACAGGATCTCAATTGTAGCATCATCAGCTGATTTGGAATTAAAGCTCTTTTTTTTTTTTTCTAAAGAGAGAGTCTTGCAATTCAGAACCTCTTTGTAAAAAAAAACAAAACAAAACAAAAAAAAAAATCCTTTTTCAACAACACAGGAAGGCACAGCTTTGAAGCTGCACTATCAGCCATGAAAGTTAGTTTTCCAACCTTCGTGCCAGGAACTGATCTAATTCCCTAACATAAATCTGACAAAAGAGATCCCCACCTGACAATTTTATGATTTGATAACCATCTGACACTCCCCAGATCCCTTCTCTTCCTTTCTCTCAAAACTGCGAAAGTCCAACAGTGCCCTCAAAAGGACAAGTGAAGTATTATGCCGATTCTCAAGCTAACAAAGATCCCACAGGAAATGAACTTTTTATCTTTAAGATCCTTACTTTTCGGAAGATACTTCTTAGAACACACTGGAAGTTATGAGTGGACTCCGATGGACAATTCTGGTTTGAAGTGTTTCATTAATCAGTGATTTGAATGTATTGTATGTTTGGAAAGTATGTTACAAGAAAATGATACTCGCTACATTCCACTGTGAAATTGCAATTATTTTTGAATATGCATGTTTATTGTAGTAATAATTAAAAGTAGTCATAAATCACTGAAGTTTTCATTTTAGCTTATATAATGTGAATTCCAGTCAACTCTGTTGTAGACCGTAGGCCATCTGACTTGAAACAGCCAATCACCAACTAGTCTTGCTCATGTTGACACCTCTTTCATTCTATTGGTCAGTTTCAGACAAAGAAACCTTTCCTGATTAGACCAGAGATTTGTTATTTGCATCCCTGTCTTTAGCTCTCAAATGTAATTGTCATGAACCCTCCTGTGCGTCTCTCCATAGCGCACGGCGAGGGGCGAAAGGACGAGGATTTACGCGCAGGGGTTACACCACACACATTTATTAAACACAAAGACAATGACTCACAGTTCCAACTATAATTTCCTCAGAACCTTAAGGAGTCCTCCACGACACTCGACAGTCTTGGGTGAGGACCACCGGGGAAAACACATACAGTTAATACTCATAGAACTGGAGCTGTCCGAGTAAGTCCAAATAGAGCACCGAGAGAAACACAATCCTTTAATGACCTTGACTGTCATACGGCGATTAACGACCGCATGTTTAGTGCAATGACCCAGCAATTTGTGACTGGCAAAAGGCTCCAAAAGTACACGGATTGCTGGAGATGGTAGATTGGTCACACTTGGGTGAGGAGCAGGGAGATGGAGCACGGGAGTGGGAACAGCTGACAGTAATAAGAGATGGGGCGTGGTCGGACTGGCAGACAGTCAGACAGCGGTCGCACCAGCGTGAGCCACAGGGGCTGCCACACCGCTGCCGGCCAGAAAGCAGTGGCTATGGGTAAGGCAAAGCACAGAATATATAATATGCACATACCTAGTGGCACCTAAACCCACACAGAGATCATTACTGAGCCAGGGGTAACCAAGCCAGCTTGGCTCCTGACAGTAATTGGTTCTTTTTACTGCCAGTCAAGTTTTTTTTTTTTTTTTTGAAATCGCTCACTTTAAAAGCTGAGAAACTCCCAATTTTTAGGTAGACTTTTTCTTTCTCTGAGGAGAGACTTCCTTTTTCTTTCTCATTGAAGAGACTTTTTTTCTTTCTCATTGAGTTCGAACCGCATCTCTTGCCTGGAGTAAAACTCAATTTTCTCTTTGACATATTCTTAACAATAATTTTTTCAAAGTTTTCTTTGTTTCTTTTTCTTAAATCACCGTGCCAAGAGATTGATTTTCCTCACATTTAACAAGAACTTATTCTCACTCAATTACCACGATACTGGAAGAATTCAGATTTTTTAGCTTAAAATTTTTTCTCCTTTTTCTTCAAGTTTTGTTACGCTGACCTGACCTTGAATGACTAGGAACTTTGGAGCTTGTTTGATTCCTCTGAAATCACGTTCTGGCCTGTATTGATGAATTTCAGATTAGAGAACTCAGCCACACTGCTTATGAAGCTCCTGTGGTCGCAGCTCCAAGGTGCAGTTGGTTTTTGGAAGAAATTATCTGCGGCCAGATAATTTTCATCATTCCACCTGATGGACCAGTTCGGATCCAACTGATGTTCTGTCACCAAACCCTGCTACCAGCGACAGTATGACCCATTTTTTCTCTCTGCTGTACTCCGGTCTGATGTCAGTCCAAATCTGAGTATTTCCAAATTTCCCCTGTTGAGATCTGGGTCTAATCACAGCTCTGACCAGAATTATAAAATTTAGGTCAAGCAATATCCATCTTTTCATTAATCTCCCTTCCTTTTTAGAGAAACACAAATTTTCCTTTTCCTAACTTTTATCATTTTCTTCATAAAATTGTGTCCACTTTTCCTCACCATTCTGTTTTACAGCTATCTTATGGTTCTTTTTCATTTTTCAATTACAGTGTCAATTTAAGCTATGGTTTTCTTTGGTTCCACAAATGTTTAATAATACACGTCAACAGTTTAATGTGGTGTTTGATACTTGTTGATCATTTCACATTGCCTTAAAAGTCACTTGAATGCAATACCTTATCCAAGATGAGTTGATCATGAAACTGTTAAAGGTACTGTACATTGAAGTTTCTGCTTGATTTTTTTTGTGTCCGTTCTCTCGATTAACACAGAATTCACGAATGTTTAGGTTCAGGTTCAGGTTACTTTATTTGTACCCGTAGGTAGATTTGTTTTGCAGTCTGGTGACATCCATATATACAAGCCACAAATTACATTCAACATAGACACAAACACAGGCACATATGAAGCTGACTATAAACATGATAAAAATACTCAAGGCTCCATCAGTCAGGGTATAAAAAGACAAAGAGATGGGAGAAAAACCAGAGGAAAGAGAGAAGGGTCATATTAAAAGTTAAAAACTAGTCAAAGAGGTTAAAAACTCAAAGGTCTAAAACCCAATAAAATATTTAGAACCCAAGTGACATCCTACAAAAATACGTAAATATAAAATGGAGTTAATAAATAGGTACCTAAATTATGTGCAATATATTTTTACAGCTTGTTCAACTCTTTGACAGCAGCAGGAACAAAGCTGTTTTTGTAGCGCTGGGTTCTACTTTTTGGGACAGCAAACCTCCGTCTTGAGGGAAGAAGCTGAAAGTGACAGTGCAAAGGGTGGGAGTCATCATTTAAAATGGAGGTAGCCATCCTCTGTACTTGTCTGGTGTACAGGGATGTCAGGCTCAGCTGTGGCTCACCAAGCAAACGACTGGACCATCTAACTACCTGATCCAAGGATTTCCTCTGTTTCAGTTTTATCTGACCAAACCATGACACTAAAGAAAAGGATAAAACAGATTCAATAAAAGCTCGAAAAAACATTGTCATTATGGTTCGGTCAACTTGGAAGCGTGCAAGTTTTCTCAAGCAATGCAAATGTTGCTGACCCTTTTTGCACACCCTTTCACAGTTTTCTTCAAACTTTAAATTACTATCAATAGTCGTCCCAAGATATTTGTAGGATTGTACACATTCGGTGGTCTGGCCTTTTAGTACGGTGACTTTGTGCCTGGGATTTTTCCTCCTATAGTCAATAATCATGTCTTTAGTTTTTGTCGTATTCAGCTGCAGGTAGGAATCCTCACACCAGTGAACAAAATCATCAACTACTGGGCCGTGGCCACTCTCACCATCCTGGAGGAGACTGACAATAACTGAGTCATCAGCATACTTTATAATGTGTCTGTTGTCATGTGTGCTCCGACACATGTTTGTGTACAGGATGAAGAGTAGTGGTGACAACACACACCCCTGAGGAGAGCCAGTAGAAGAGCACTTTAGGTCAGACAATGTACCATTGACCCTTACTCTCTGCGTCCTGTTGGTTAAGAAATCCAGAATCCAACCCACCAGATTATTGGTCAAATCAAATTGCTGCAGGAGCCTTTCAACTAAGATATGAGGTTGGATTGTATTGAAGGCGGAGGAAAAGTCCACAAATAAAAGTCTGGCGTGTGTCCCATTAAAATCCAGATGTTTAAAAAGCATGTTAAACAGAGTGACAGTGGCATCCTCCACTCCTCTGTGAAGCCTATAGGCAAACTGCAGAGGATCCAATGCATGCTCAGTCTGCTTTAGGACCTCACATCTGACAAATTTTTCAAAAATTTTCTTTAAAATTGAAGTCAAAGCAACTGGTCTAAAGTTGTTTACCGTTTTAGGACAGCTGGATTTTGGAATGGGAACAACCACGGCTTCTTTCCAGATCTTAGGCACATGTTGTGTCTGTAAGGACTTATTGAAAATGCAATGAAATATAGGACTCAGTTCATGTGCACAGGACTTTACCAAGCGCCCACATATATTATCAGTGCCCTGACTTTTGTTCACTTTTACAGCACAGAACTCCCTTTTAACATCCTGCACCTCAATATTAAAGTGCTGATTGTCTTTGAGTTTCTGTTTCAAATCTTGGGTTTCAAGATTTCTTGGTTTGTTTGAGACTGATTTGTCACTGGTACAAATATTGAATTATTATTAAATTGTCCATTCTTTCTGGACTGATGCCCCATCAAATTTATGTCTGCTGGTAATGAAGAGAAATCTTCATTCCCTCCTATATAGTATATATAATTTATTTATTTGTAGCCACATAACACTACACAATCCATTATGGCGAAGTGTGTTACCAATGGTTTTCTTGGTAATTGTGGTCCCAACTCCCTTGAGGTCAATAACAAGCTTCTCCTGTGTACTTCTGCCTTTCTCAAAGTCATCCTTACCCCATGAGGTGCGATCTTGCATGAAGGTCCTGAGTGAGGGTGATTGACTGTTGTCTTATATTCCTTCCATTTTTGAATTATCACAACAATAGTGGTCTGTTTCTCACCAAGCTTCTACATGGACATTCAATCCTCACACTCAGCTAGCCTGCACTAAGCAGAGGACAATTTGCATACGGACAGAGAGCCCCTAGGAGACAATCAGAACAATGGACTATTGTTATACATCCCCGGATTAAGGAGAGGACGTCCGGGCACCAGTTGGTCACGCGAATGATATGTATTGACTGTTATGTATATCAATATGCAAATGTGCCATGCATTCTCTCTGTTGGTATAACATGTATAAAAGAGCTTGCTATACATGCCTCAACAGCACAACACAACACAGCACAGCGCAACACGATATAGCACAGCACTGTAACGCACAGCGCTACAAGTGCGTCTCATGATGTTGGAGGAAAATAAAACTCTGCAGCCTTTCAGCTCGCCGCATCTCGCCTGAACTTATTTTTCCTCCACAGGGGATCAAATACTTGTTTCCCTCAATCAAATTCAAATTAATTTATAACCCTAATTTGACATTTTTTCTGAATTTTTTTAAAAATCTTCTATCTCTCTTGGTTAAAATAAACCTACCATAAAAATTATAGACTGTTCATTTCTTTGTAAGGGGGCAAATTTACAAATTCAGCAAGTAATCAAATACTTAGTTCCCCCACTGTAAATTGCGATAGATAGATAGATAGATAGATAGATAGATAGATAGATAGATAAAAGACAACTAATGCAATACATATTCTGTAGTTTCATGACAGCATGGCAAATGCCAGGATTCAGTCTCACCTTTGTCATATTCATTTTCATTAACTTCTCTGTGTACAACCCCAGTGTTCTTGCAAATGTTTTGAAACATCATTTGTCCCTGTGTGTGGTTCCCAGGAGAGGCACTGAAGTGTAACTTCTGTTTCTCATCGGGGGGTAGAATCTGCACTAATACCAGTATCCAGACCTGCTCATTCGAGAATGCCTGTGGTGCTGTCTTAATATCCAATCCATTCAGTAAGTTGTGTAATACCTCAGTGTGTCCCAACAATGTCAGTTTTTCTGTTATTTAGCTTTTGAGGAAGTTTTTTTTTTTCTGTTCTAGCATGACTTTGCCCCTCTGCAACGTTCCCACAAAGATGAATGAAACAGAATTGTCCAAAATGTCTTAGCATGTTAACACATTAAGATTTCCCTTGAAGGAAACATTGCATTCAAAGATTAAGAAGTGTGGCTGGTATTAAAAGCGGAATGGCGGCAGCATTTTCCTTCTGTTATGAAAAAGACAAGCAAAGCTTCTTCTTATTTAGCTGTCAGGCATATTTATTGAACTGTGGAACACGGAGTAGAATCCAAACACGTCTGCCCTGTTACGGCTCTCTGAAGTCCCTCTCTGTTCAGATTAAACACAGAGCACTGCAGACTTGGATAGGGAGACTAGGAAAACAGTACGTGATGATGTCACATCCCAACGTACTATAACCATACCAGTGACATGTGGTGAGGATTGTGGGTGGTGAGGCACTAATTCTTTCAAAGTCAGATTTACAAATATATGAACACAGTAGCATAAGCTTGAATTTAATTTCAGTTGAAAGTTTGCATGTTTTATGATCTGCTAAATGTACAATAGAGTCCAATGATATAAATAATTTATTAACAAAACAGCTAAGACATTTTGCTGAATTGCCTCTTGGCAGAATGCGCAGTGAATTTAAGTTCAGTTCTGCAATGCCTGTCTAGAGCTTTTATTATGAAGGGAAGATGCAGAAAGTAGAACCCTCCAGTTGCTTTTGTTTTGCAGAAAGGCAGTCAAAATTGTGCTGACTAACTCCATGCCTTTATGTTTTCATTTCATTCAACTCTCCTGAATATAAACAAAGTGCAAAGACCCTTGGCTACACAAATAAAATGTATTCAGTTATTTTAAAGACAAATTTTTGGGCCCAAAATTGATTATAGACGACTTGTTTCAGGCCAAGGAAGAGCTAAAATTATAGCACATTTGCCGTGCACCTTGTAGCTCCACAATTCAATACAATGTTTTATATATATCATGCATATGTGAACAATAGCCACATCAGATATCAACTATTTTCATATCTTCTTAATTATTGCTATGAATGTTGCTATCCCTGTGCTGTTGCAATCCTGAAATTTCCCCATTGTGGGACTAATAAAGGCTTATCTTATCTTATCTTAACTAGGAACAGTTGACAGCAATCTCTAAAAGAGCTCCCTAAATAGGCCAATCAAATTGGTTCACTGCTGCTCAGAAACTATTAAATTAAAAAACGTCTTAACTAATCAAGCATTCAAAATATTAAAAGAAAAATGAATTAAACAATCAATGAATAAATTTATTAATTAACTGTAGGACACTTTGCTGAGTTTCCACCCTTGAACTCTTTATGAAGAGCATAGTGTGTCCTTTAATGTGCGCTGGGTGTGGCTCTGCAGAACATAGAACCTCCATTTAATGTCCCATCCGAAGGGCAATTTTGAAATTACGTGGAACCAAAGTCCATGGAACACACACAAGTGAATATATGAAACTCGACCAATCTGCCAGTTCTCAGAGGAAGGCAGCATGTACACCTAGTAACTTATGATTTAAACCAGGCCTATTCAATTAGCAGCCCACGGGCCACATGCGGCCCAGAACCAACATCCAAGTGGCCCAGGCCACGCCAAGGAAATATAAATTTAAGAAAAAAATATGAAAGAATCACCGTCTGCAAGCGCACACATGAACAACGCGCGTGACTGTCATCCGCGTGGAATTCAGAAGCGTCCCGCCCACGTGAGAGTTCCAGTCTGCAGGCAGAGTGATTTTCTTGCGTTGCTCTCGGAGAGAAGCATGAGATTAACAAAGTACTTTAAATGTGGAAAAAAGCAGAAGAGATATGTAAACAGTGGAGGCATTTATGGTGGGTTTAACCTGCTGGAAACAGGAGCAATAATAAAGAGTCACTTAGCAAATGTGTGGTGAGGCTTCATACTGTATGCAGGGAAAAGCAAGAGTGACTGAATCGCTTAGGACTGACTTCACCAGCTACTACAATATCCATCCATCTATGGATGGATGGATGGATATTATGTACCTGGCAAGTTAAGATGACTGAATTTCATGAAGTCAGTGACTTTAATTCATCAGCATCCTTCAGACAAACGAAACGTGCCAACATTCGGATTTCAAAATAAGGGAGATTTTTCCTGCTGTCTGGGTGGTAAGGAGATTTCTAAAAAAAAAAAAGATAAATATATAGAAATATTTTAACAGAAATAACTGCATCTTTGGTCATTTAAGTTTATTTCATTAAATATAATTTATTAATATTTTTTCTTTGAAATCAAAGTTAAATTATTGTTCTGTTCTAGCTCTTCAAACTTATGTTCAAAAGTGTAAATGATATAAGGAAAAAAAGTCAAAATTTTACCACAATCTGTTTCAAATTTATTAAAAAAACCCAGTAAGTTTATTTAAAAAATAAACAAAAATGAGCCATAAAAAATCCACAAATTTATAATAAAGTCTCAAATGTGCAAGAAAAGTCAATTTTACAAGAGGAAATTACAAATTTGAGGAAAATAGTTTCAAATTTAGATAAATTTACAGAGAAAAGTAGAAACCTATAAGAAAATTGTTACAAATTTTGGAGAAAAATCTCAAACCTTCAAGACTGAAGTCATTACTCAAGTTTGTATGTGGGTGCTCTTTGCATTCTTAACTCCACTAGAAATTTTTGGTGGACTGATATGTGTGTGTAATGGAATGTGTAGTTATAAAAATAGATTCCTACCCACACATGTGGTGATTTAAAACAAAACAAACCACAATAGTGGATGTGTAATGTTTGTTAATGTTATCAGTCTTTTCTTGGGGGGGGGACGGTGTGTGCACTGAAGTGTTTGACAGTTCATATTTTATTCAGCTAAATGCACTTTGTGATGTGCCACGGTCAGTTATGACCAGGATATTGTATGTTTGATTTCATAAGGGAAACAAATGTTAATGCTACCAACAGTGCACAATGAGTTTTTAATACACTTTGAGACATGCCTGAGTAAGATGTGACCAAAATGCTTATTTACAGATTTTTTTTCATTCTATTCATTTAATTGTTGTTCAGGAATAAAAGTATTTCTACTACTTCAAGTTCTGCTCAACCCCAGCACTGTTATTGTGTTTTTTATGCACTTTTGATGTGCCTTTGTCATGTGCCAAGCATACATTTAAAACCAAGACAATGGATAAAAAGTGCATATTTTTCATCATATTGATCTGTGTTGGTTTGAAATTTGTCATTCAACAGATCGCTGAACATGTGCAGCCCAGTTACATGTCTTGATTTCAAATTGTGGCCCAACTGATTTTGTAATTGAATATCCCTGATTTAAACCATCGATGACACCAGGTCTGACTGCACTGTTCTCTAGTATTTTAAGGATTGTTAAACTTCTAATTCAAGTATATAAAACAAGCATGCATGGTCTTATCTTTACTTGTAAATGAAATCCATCCGCCTATCCTTCTGGACAAAAATCTCAATGACTTTGTTGTAAAAGCCCTCCTTGTTCATCCTTGCTCCTACAGACATTACATTTTTGATATAGAGCTGTCACCAGGGACATGCATCTTGCACGAGCTCTAACCGAGCTGTGAAGAATTGCGCAATCATTTTGAGGTTGCGTTTGCTGCTGCTTCACCTGGCCTTTCTCCCTTGTATTTGAACAGGAAATGTGCAGATTCGGCGATTTTAAATATATAAATATTGTTGAAATGACTGGAATCGTTCAGAAATTACATTTAGACATACAAGAGAAATTAGTGGGCAAATGATACAGTATATTTATAATTCTTTATTTTTTATTTTTTCATTATAACAGGTGAGACGCCTCCCCTGACCGCACGTCACTGAACCATACCCATACCGACAATGCGTATAATACTCAATACCCCCACTCAACCTTACTTCGATGGGTTACATGGAAAACATAACATCCCACATCATAAATAATATTGTAAAGTATAAAAGTTTCAGCAAGTGATTCCAGCCTGAGATTCATTTGATGGAGTTGGCTTTTACCTTTGCCACCATAAACAAACCCTTTCATACTTTTAAGTGCCAAATAAATACAGTGTATATCTCTTCAGCTTTAGCACGGTGGCTAGCTTTGTCATTATATCACCAAATGCCTTTTTGCTTGGTGGCAACTGAGTAAGACTGTAGGTCTTGTTCTCCCTCAAGGATTTCATTGCTTCATTCATGGCATCTTTCCCATCCTCTCACCACCCATCCTTGCCCATCTCCACCCCCTGGTGGGACCAGTGACTAAGACTACGACTGTGGCTCAAGAAAAAAGAAACAAGAGGCAATCTAAAATTGCTCAAACTTGACTATGACTATGACTTTGGCTTACAAGAAAAAAAAACAAGAGGCAATCTAAAAATTGCTCAGACTTGACTGTGACTATGACTTTGGCTTACAAGAGAAAAAAAAAAAACAAGAGGCAATCTAAAAATTGCTCAGACTTGACTAAGACTATGACTTACAAGGAAACAAGAGGCAATCAAAAATTGCTCGGACTTGACTAAGACTATGACTTTGATAAACAACAAAAATTGCTAGACGTACTAAACATGACTTGGCACCATATGGGCCCACAGAAAATCCCACAGTACATGATCAGTCAGGTGGCCTGCCCCAGTCCCATGCCCCCAGAAATAAGTCCTCTGGTGGCCGAACCAGGTCACCCCGTAACACACACAGTTTATTGGGTGGCCAACCCAAGACGCCGAATGCTCCAAGCAGTGCCTCGGGTGGCCGGCCCGCATCCCACAACCAACAGGACCATGGAGGGATTGCATGCAGCCGCTCACCTGAAAACGACAAAACAGGAGAGCGCCGATCTGCCAAACAAAACCCACTAATGGCCCCCAGCTGGTGGCTCCTGAGAGGGGGACAACCAAAAACCTGGACCCCCTCGAATCCTGATTGGGTCGCAGCCGCACCTGCGCTGGACCCCCACTGAACCTCGTTGGACCCCGATTGGGTCGCAGCCGCACCTGTGCTGGACCCCCACTGAACCTCGTCGGACCCTGATTGGGTTGCAGCCGCACCTGAGTCGGAACCCGACTGAACCTCGTCGGACCCCGATTGGGTAATCGCTGCACCCACGTTGGACCCCGACTGGGTCAGGACGGGCCCCGATTGGGTCACCGCTGCACCCACGTTGGACCCCGACTGGGTCACCTGAGCCCATGCGTCGGACCCCGACTGGGTCAGGACGGGCCCCAATTGGGTCACCGCTGCACCCACGTTGGACCCCGACTGGGTCACCTCGGCCCATGCGTCGGACCCCGACCGGGTCACCTCGGCCCACGCGTCGGACCCCAACCAGGCCTCCTCGGCCCACACGTCGGACCCCGACCGGGTCTCCTCGGCCCACACGTCGGACCCCGACCGGGTCACCTCGGCCCACACGTCGGACCTCGACTGGGTCAGGACTGCTCCGGTGACGACCTCCATCTCCGAACCTGGAACCCCCAGTCCCGTGACCTTGACTGGCTCCGGACCGGTAACGCTGTGGAGGTGCTCAGAAAACAGGAGAGGACCGGGATCAGTTCCACCGGCAGCACCAGAGCCCAGCGAGACGAGCTCGGGTGCAGCGGACGGCTGCCCCTCACTCGCCTCCCCATGAGGCAGGCAAAAATGCTCTAACACACCATACAGGAAAACAAGAAAGAGCACTTGCCTGCACTCGGGCTCTGGAGCCGTCCAGGACTTCGCCAATCCAGGTTCAAGGAGAAGCTCGTCGCCGGGCTCCCACTCGGCTGCGTCGGGTTCCACAGCCGGCCTGATGGTCTCTGCAGCTGGATCCTCACGCGGTGGCGTCCACGCCAATAACCCATATGGCGTGGGGGCAGAGGACCCTGGACCTGCTGACTCGGGCTGCATCCCTGAGGAACCCTGGGGACGCTCTCTCGTCGGCTCTGGCTCCTCACTGCAGTCCGTTCTGCTCTGTCCAATGCAAGGCTGCAGGGCCGGGATATTTCCCAGAGCTGCAGGCCTCCCCCCCGTTCGACGGTGAGGGACTGACGCCAAGGACCGCTCCGCAGGAGGAGACACAGAGGCAGCAGGTTTAATACAAGTGGCTACAGCTGGGAAAAGTGACTCAGGGAGCTGCAAACCCCGAGCTTCACTCCCAGGAGTCAGACAAGACAGATCACTATTATCAAAAGAAAAGTGAACTTGGACTTGCCTGTCTCCCGGGGGGAGGATGTTGTCAGCTGTAGCGGACATTGCCCCTCCCTCGCTCGCTGGATGGTAAAAAAGGATCCAAGGACGGAGCCCACCGGCACAGGACTCAGCTCACTCTCAGCAGCTGGCTGGTTGAGGGGGTCATCCCGGCGGCCCGGAACTGGATCTGGAGCAGGAGCTTGCCGAAGATGCGCCCGGCCGTGACGCCGACGCCTTCGCCGGCCCCCAGATGGTGCGAACTCCCGAAATGGATCGAAGGCAGGATCAGGATCCATAGGCGAAGAGCAGGAGTGCCTCTTCACCTGCTTCATGCCGCATTCCTCCTCCATCATCAGAAATATTTCGCGTTGTGCGGCGATGTCCTCCCTCCTCGCATTGACTTCCGGGTGGTTGGCGTAGCGGGGAGAGAGATGACAGAGAACATCTTCGGCGGCGTCCAGGTACCAATGTATGCTGTGGTCATAGTCCAACAGGGAAGCGGAGATGAGCAGCTCATCCACGGCTTCCAAAACACTCGTCAGCACGTGGCTCTTCGGTGACGGCAGTCCTCACATACACAGGACCCAGACAGGGAAAAGCAACGTCCAAAACTCAAACTCACTGGTGAATAGCGTCTCAGGTTGGCGTCACCGTAAACGCTGTTTTGGCAGCAGTGTACTGTCATGCGCTGGCCCTCACGAGCCAGCATAAGACGCACACAGAGTCACCAGTGAGTTTTTCAGTGAGTTTATTACGGTGAAAAGGTGTTAACACAAGCTGCTGAGATAATGACAGGAGTCTTCACAGAAACAGGAGGCATAGGGCTATACAGCACACTATAGGTCCAGAGCAGGAGACAGTCACACACAGTCAGGCTTGGTAATAATAACACACTGGCTGCTAAGGCAGGGACTTACAGATCAATACACGCCGGGAGGAGTAAGGCTAATGTAGCACACTTACTGGTACCGGTGAAAGACGGTCAAGCCCAAGGCAGCCGAGGTGTGAATAACAGTCCAGGCATCCGCAACGTGATGGTGGGTGAACAGGTAAGAGATCAGGTTGGCGACCAGACACTGCTGCGTCCTACCGACACCAGTGCCCAGCTTAAATAGACAAGGTACTAATGACAATGATGACACACAGCTTACCGACCGTTGACAGGCGGAAGCCCCACCGAGCACTTTCACAATAAGAGCCCGGAGAGGCCATAATACCGCCCGCAGCTGTCAAGGCCGGCAGCGAGACATAACTTTAACCCGAGCGCGATCAGAACCGACGCTCGGGTCATAACAGTTGTCACAGAAAAGATGTCATTTGGGTATGGTGGTACGCAATGAGCATCTCATAGATGTGCTCTGTGCTATCGTCCAGCATTGTCTAACAGATACTGTATATCATCGCTGTCTTTCTTTGTTGTGCTATCCTGCTGCATCTGGTCCCTTCAGCCAACTCCACCGGATGAGTCTCGGGCTGGAATGACTTGTCAAAGCTTTACTTTCTGATGCTATTTATCATGTGGGATGTTGCTTCTGCAGCCACCATAATTCCTTTCTTCTTTACATTGCAGGGTGGTCTCTCATTCTTTGTGTTTTGCTCTGAAGAAATGGTCTTGGTCGACATCCTCTTCCTCTGCAGCTTTTCTGATTCCATCTTCTCCCCTCTTTCTTGCACAGGGATTCTTGATGTGTTGCTTTTGCAATACCTGCTACTGCACTTTCTGGAACATTTTCTTGTCTTGTGGCATTTTATTCCACCTTTATAGCATGTCACATTAGCATCTTTATCTTTTCTGTTGCCAGTGTGCACCTTACTGGGGCCAAAGCTTTCTCTCTTGAGTTTTCATCACTGTAGATTCTGTTAGCCTTATTTTTTCAGCCTCTTAATAAATTCAGTTTTCTCTAAAAGAATGTGGCTGTAACATTGTCTTCATTTTGTGTTACATGGACAGCAAATGGCTTAAAGCAGTCTGGTAGCTCACTTAGTATCATGGAAATAATCAGTGAATCACTTTGTTTCACCTGTATCTCTTAAAGATGGACTCTGTTGGATATGAATCCCCTATTAAAACTAATCTACATAGTCTGAAATGGTATCTTACGCCCTTTTTTCTCCAAAAATCTTTTCACTGTCTTACAGCTTCATGTCAAAATCTTCTCATTTTTTTTTCTCCTCTTTTAAATTCCAGGATCTGTGAATAGGCCCACCCACATACCATAAAGGCTATTGGTGGCTAGCACTACATTAAACAGAATAAATCCTGTGATAAATAGATGTACCGGTTGAAGGACATGCCCAAAATAATGACTGAAACTGCATTGGTGGAGGAAAAACATCCAGACTCTCTGCTTATCATTCTGGGTGATTTCAATAGAGCTAATCTCACAAATGAGCTTCCTAAATACAGACAGCATATTAAATGTCCCACCAGGGACACAAATACACTTGACCACTGTTACACAGTTTTAAGAAATGCCTATCATGCCGTCCCCCGTGCAGCTCTGGGTTTTTCTGACCACTGCCTGCTCCATCTTATTCCAACATACAGACAGAAACTAAAAACTTTCAAGCCTGTTGTAAGGACTGTGAAGAAATGGACTGAGGAATCAAAGCTGAAGTTACAAGCCTGCTTTGACTGCACAGATTGGAGTGTTTTTGAAGCTGCAGCCATTAACCTAAATGAACTCACTGACACTGTGACGTCATACACCTGTTTCTGCGAGGACATGTGTGTGCAGACCAAGACCTTCTGCATATACAACAACAATAAACCCTGGTTCATTCCTAAACTGAAGCAGCTACGTCAGACCAAGGAGGAGGCCTACAGGACTGGTGACTGGACTCTGTACAAGCGGGCCAGAAACATGCTGACGAAGGAGACCAGGCTTGCTAAGAGGAGCTACAGTGTGAAGTTACAAAAAAACTTCTCAGCTAACAACTCTGCTTCTGTCTGGAGAGGCCTACGGAATATCACCAACTACAGGAGACCATCCCCCCACCCTGCGGAAAACCTCCAGCTGGCTAATGACCTAAACAGCTTTTACTGCAGGTTTGAAAAGAACCTACAGTTCTCACCTCCCACCCACACAAAAGGATTATCTGCAGCCCCAGGAACTCCATCCCTCCTCCACTCTGATCTCCCACCAGCACTAATGATCTGTGAAGAGGAGGTGCGCCGGGTCTTTCAGAGACAAAAGATCAAGAAGGCTGCAGGACCTGATGGTGTGTCTCCGTCCTGCCTGAGAGTCTGCTCCAACGAGTTGGCCCCCATCTTCACCCGGATCTTTAACAGATCACTGGAGCTGCGTGAAGTGCCTTCCTGCTTCAAACGCTCCATCATCATTCCAGTTCCCAAGAAACCCTCTATTACAGGATTAAACAACTACAGACCTGTTGCCCTGACCTCTGTGGTCATGAAATCCTTGGAGAGATTGGTGCTGAGCCACCTGAAGGTCATCACAGGCCCCCTGATGGACCCACTGCAGTTTGCCTACCGGTCAAACAGGTCAGTGGATGATGCAGTGAATATGGGACTACATTACATCCTGCAACACCTCGACTCCCCAGGGACGTACGCCAGGATCCTGTTTGTCGACTTCAGCTCAGCGTTCAACACCATCATCCCAGGCATTCTTCATCAGAAACTCCTCCAGCTCAAGGTGCCCCCCTCCACCTGCCAGTGGATCTCCAGCTTTCTGACTGACAGGTGGCAACAGGTGAAGCTAGGGAGATTTACATCCAGCTCCCGAAAAATTAGTACTGGCGCCCCCCAAGGATGTGTCCTTTCCCCACTGCTCTTCTCCCTCTACTCCGACTGCACCTCAGAGGATCCTTCGGTGAAGCTCCTGAAGTTTGCAGACGACACCACAGTCATCAGTTTGATCCGGGATGATGATGAGTCTGCATACAGGCGGGAGGTGGAGCAGCTGATCCTCTGGTGCAGCCAGAACCATCTTGAACTTAACCCAGCCAAAACGGTGGAGATGACTGTGGATTTCAGGCGACACCCCCCTTCATTCCCCCCACTCACCATCCTCAACAGCACAGTGTCCACTGTGGACTCCTTCAAGTTTCTGGGTACCACAATCTCCCAGAACCTGAAGTGGTCCTCCCATATTGACACTGTCCGGAAAAAGGCCCAGCAGAGGTTGTTTTTTCTGCGTCAGCTCAAGAAGTTTGATTTGCCTCAGGAGCTGCTGGTTGTCTTCTACACCGCCATCATCCAATCTGTCCTCTGCTTTTCCATCACTGTCTGGTTTGGATCTGCCACTAAACAGGACAAGACCAGACTGCAGCGGATCATTAAGTCTGCGGAGAGGATCATTGGTACCGACCTACCCTCCATTGAGAACTTATATCGGTCCATAACCAGGAAACGGGCGGGAAACATCTGTGCTGACCCATCACACCCCGGCCACAAACTGTTTGAACTTCTATCTTCTGGTCGTCGTTACAGATCACTGAAGGTCAAAACCACCCGTCACAGGAACATTTTCTTTCCTCAAGCCATCACTCTGATGAACTCCTAACATTCACCTAGTCCTACCTGTTGCTGTACTCATGACTTTTCATCCATTATTACATTGCACATAACTCTCACACTGCTTTTTACTTCATTCACATTATATCACTGAATCTGAGTCCACATTGAAATACTGTGTGATTGTATATTTTTTCATATATTTCTGCAAAGTGTGGTTAGTCCGAGTAAATAACTGCATATATTCCTGTATATATTTGCATCCTTTTATAGAAACGTGGACAGACTGTAATTTACTGTACATACTCTGGTTGTCATTGAATCCTTATTTAAATCCTTCACCTGAACAACGAGAGCAAGTTTTTAGCCAAAGTCAAATTCCTTGTATGTGTTGTGCATACTTGGCCAATAAAGCTGATTCTGATTCTGATTCTGATTCTGATTGGTCCTTAAAAGCAGTTCAGTGGTAAAATTTTAAGGTTTCAAAGCAGCTGTCCAAAAATGCTAACTGGCCCTGGGGGCTATCTTCAGTCCTGATTGGCTCAACACTAGGACCTGCTATAGTGATGTCACCAAAAACATTCTGTCTAAACTTGCCTTTTTCAAGGGGAGGAGCTTAACTCAAATTTCACAGCAACAAAACAGTGCTGCCAAGTCCACTTATTGTAAGCAACTTTGGGCTTGTTTTTCTTTAAAGTCGCTTGCAAATCTCGTCAGTCATGGGTTGCGGAATTTTGGGCTTGTTTCTTAAAGTATAGTTGCTTATTTGGTCTTGCTTTTCTCTTTGTGTGACAACTGTCCCAGCTCCCCACAATAGAGAGCCCAAGTCCCACCCCCTCTACTTCCGCATATGGGACCTTTTTTTAAACTTTATTTGAACACACATACAATTTTTACAACAAAACTGTTACTGCCAGGGGAATAATAATACTTTTAAATTCGGAAAAGTTTCCAGCCAAGGTTGCAATACAAAAATAAAATGAAAATATTATATTTTTGTACAAATACAACATTTCTCAATAACACCAAACATCTTAATAGCTTTCTTATTTTTTATGCTGCTAATAGTTGTGCCATTTTGTTTCAGTTCAAAATAAAAATGTTCAGAGTTTGGTTTCATTCTGGAGTCTGTCCACTTCTTCTTGTGTATGTGGGGTGATCGTCACTTCCTGTTTTGCTGTCTGCCTGTGTGGTTTGCTTTGTGGTTTGCTCTCTAGCCACTAGCTATGGCTACTAGCTCTCTTTCCTCTCCTCCTCTGGTGTGCTCTCTGTCAGATGTTTAGCTACACCTCTGCCTCTTTTAGTGATAACGGTAAATGTAATAAATGTTGTCTTTTTGAGGCGCTCGAGGCGAGGTTGTCTGATTTGGAATCCCGGCTCCGCTGCATTGAAACACCGTCTGCGCCAGTTAATCTTGACGGACGCCCATTAGCTGCAGCGGAGCTAGCTAGCTTAGGCCCCCCTGTCAGCGGTCCCTCGGCTCTCCTCAGCAGCGAGGAGACTGGGTGGGTGACGGTGAGAAGGAAGCCTAGTCGCAAAGCCCCGATACACCACCAACCTGTTCACGTTTCTAATCGTTTTTCCCCGCTCAGCGACACATCCGCTGAGGAAAAAACTCTGATCATTGGCGACTCTGTAGTCAGAAACGTGAACCTAGAGACTCCAGCGGCCATAGTCCAATGCATTCCTGGGGCCAGAGCAGGCGACATCGAGTCAAATTTGAAAATGCTGGCTAAAAGTAACTGTAAATATTCCACAATTGTTATTCACGCCGGCATTAATGACATCCGTCTCCGGCAGTCGGAAGTCACGAAACTTAATATAGAATCGGTGTGTGACTTTGCCAAAACGATGTCTGCCACTGTAGTATTCTCTGGGCCCCTCCCCAATCTGACCAGTGATGACATGTTTAGCCGCTCGTCATCTTTGAACCGCTGGCTGTCTGTGTAGTGTCCTAAAAATGACGTGGGCTACATTGACAATTGGAGCTCTTTTTGGGGAAAACCTGGTCTTATGAGACGAGACAGCATTCATCCCACTTTGGATGGTGCTTCTCATTTATCTAACAATCTGGCATCTTTTTTTATCCAAATTTCCAAAACCATGACTACTCAGAGTTGGGACCAGGAAGCAGAGTCGCAGTCTTACACGCCTCTCTGCAGCTCCTCTTCATCCGCCACCCCTCAGCTTAGCCCCTGTCTTCCCCATCAGAGAATCGTTGTCTGCTCCCTCCAAAGTAAATAAAAATATAATGTATAAGCATCCCAAAGTGATAAAGCAAAATATTGGTAAAACTCAAATTAAACATAAAGCCTCTAAATTGAATGATTTGGCTTCTGTTCCTCCTCATAATTTAAAAATTAAATGTGGTTTATTAAATATTAGGTCTCTAACTCCCAAGTCTCTGTTAGTCCATGATTTGTTAATTGATCATCAGATTGATTTAATTTCCCTTACAGAGACTTGGTTAGGACAAGAGGATTATGTTGGTTTAAATGAATCAACTCCCTCTGGTTATTTAAACTGTCAAAATCCCAGAAGTTCTGGTCGTGGAGGAGGAGTAGCAACAATTTACTATTCCAAATTACTAGTTAATGTAAAGCAAAAAACATGTTATAATTCCTTTGAGGGCCTGGTCCTCAGTATTGGGCACTTTAGCAATTTTAGGTTAAACCCAATTTTATTTGCCATAGTTTATCGTCCCCCATCAACCTACTCAGAATTTTTTTCCGAATTTGCTGATTTCTTAGCTGATTTAGTGCTGAAATCTGATAAAATAATTATAGTAGGGGACTTTAATATACATGTGGATGTAGATAGTGACTGCCTTAATGTGGCATTCAATTCAATATTAGACTCGATTGGGTTTTCTCAGAAAGTAGGAAATTCTACTCATTACCTCCACCATACATTGGACCTTGTTTTGACATATGGCATAGAAATAGAAAATCTTGTAGTGTCTCCTCATAACCCTGTACTGTCAGACCATTGTCTGTTAACCTTTGATTTTACTATTTCTGACTATTTGGCTCCTAAAGAAAAATATTATTACAGTAGATGCCTCTCAGATGATGCTGTTTCCAAATTCATGCAGATTGTTTCCTCTATGCCATGTGTCAACACAACAGAAATAAGCTATAGACAGCTTGCTCCTTCTGTAATTGATAACATGGTGGATAGTGTTTCAGCTTCTCTGCATCAGACTCTAGACTTGGTGGCCCCCTTAAAAAAGAAAAAGTCTAATCAGAGATTTCTAACTCCTTGGTTCAACACAGAAACTCGTACCTTAAAACAGAAGACTCGTCAATTAGAAAGAAAATGGCGCTCTACTAATTTAGATGAAATCTATTTAGCTTGGAGAAATCATCTTTTAATTTATAAAAAATCTCTTAGAAAAGCTAGAACGAGTTATTACTCTGCATTAATAGAAGAGAACAAGAATAATCCCAGGTTTCTTTTCAGTACTGTAGCCAGGTTGACAAAGAGTCAGGACTCTGTCAATCCTAGCATTCCCTTAGAGCTTACTAGTCAGGACTTTATGAACTTTTTCAATAATAAAATTTCATCCATCAGAGATAAAATCAATCAGATTCTTCCCACAGTTAACTTAAATACTGTAACTACTACAACTCCTTCTATTGATCTCTGTCTTGATGAGTTTACTCCAATCGACCTTTGTGAGTTAGACAAAATAGTTTCCTCATCCAAACCTTCAACTTGTCTTTTAGACCCTATTCCTACCAGGTTATTTAAAGAAGTCTTCCCACTTACTGGTAGCTTTATTCTTCATATAATCAATTCTTCATTAACTTTAGGCCATGTACCGCAGGCTTTTAAAACGGCTGTAATTAAACCCTTACTCAAAAAGCCAACGCTAGATCCAGGAGCTTTAGCTAACTATAGACCAATCTCTAATCTCCCTTTCATTTCAAAAATCTTAGAAAGAGTTGTTGCTACGCAATTATTTGACCACCTGCAGGGAAATGGTTTACTTGAAGAGTTTCAATCTGGGTTTAGAATCCATCATAGTACTGAAACAGCCTTAGCGAAGGTCACTAACGACCTCCTCATTGCATCTGATAATGGACTAGTTTCTGTACTTGTCCTTTTAGACCTTAGTGCTGCTTTTGATACTATCGATCATAATATTCTACTTGATAGATTAGAACACTATGTTGGACTTAATGGAACTTCGTTGCAATGGTTTAGATCTTATTTATCTGATAGGTTCCAGTTTGTTCATGTAAATAATGAGTTTTCTTTCAACTCAAAGCTTAGTCATGGAGTTCCACAGGGATCTGTGCTAGGCCCTACTCTTTTTAGTTTATATATGCTTCCGTTAGGCAACATTATTAGAAAGCACTGTATACATTTTCATTGTTATGCAGATGACACACAATTATACCTGTCAATGAAGCCAGATGATAGTAATCAATTAGCCAAGTTAGAAGCCTGTCTTAAGGAAATCAAAGCTTGGATGACTTGTAATTTTCTGCTATTAAATTCAGATAAGACTGAAGTCATTCTTGTTGGTCCAAAAAACCTTAGAAATTCCTTTCCAAATCAAACTTTCAGTTTGGATGCGGTTACTCTTTCTCTTAATAGCTCTGTGAGGAACCTTGGAGTTATTTTTGATCAGGATTTGTCCTTCAATTCACATATTAAATTTGTTTCTAAGACTGCCTTCTATCATTTGCGTAATATTGCCAAGATTAGGAGCATCTTGTCTCAGAGTGATGCTGAGAAACTGATCCACGCTTTTGTTAGCTCGAGATTAGATTATTGTAATTCTTTATTATCAGGCTGTCCTAAAACATCTTTAAAAAGTCTTCAGCTGATCCAAAATGCTGCAGCAAGAGTTTTAACAGGTACTAGAAAGAGAGATCATATCTCTCCGGTTCTGGCCTCCCTTCATTGGCTTCCCATAGAGTTTAGAATTAAGTTTAAAATCCTTCTTCTTACTTACAAAGCTCTAAACAATCAGGCTCCTTTTTATTTAAAAGATCTGATACTACCATATTATCCTAACAGAGCACTACGCTCCCAAAATGTAGGATTACTTGTAATACCTAGAATCTCCAAAAGTACAATGGGAGGCAGAGCCTTCAGTTATCAAGCTCCTCTCCTGTGGAATCAGCTGCCAATCTGGATTCGGGAGTCAGACTCGATCTCTGTTTTTAAGAATAGGGCTAAAACCTACCTTTTTGATATAGCCTACAATTAGGGAGGAATCATGGTGTTTCTGAACCCTCCCTTAGTTATGCTGCTAATAGGTTTAGTCAGCCGGGGGACCTCCAGTAATGCACTGGGCCTCACTCCTTTCCTCACTCTCTATGAAATATTTTTTTTTTTTTTTGCTGGTCATTAACATCTGTTTGTTCTCTCCCATAGATTGAGTCCCCATCGTGCTGTTTGCTCTCTACATGTCTGTTCTTTTCTTCTTCTCTATCCCCTCACCCCCCAGCCAGTCGCAGCAGATGACTGCCCCTCCCTGAGCCTGGTTCTGCTGGAGGTTTCTTCCTGTTAAAAGGGAGTTTTTCCTCTCCACCGTCACCAAGTGCTTGCTCACAGGGGATCGCCTGATTGCTGGGGTCTTTCTGCAACTGTGGGGGTTCCCCCCCTACAGTTGATAGTGCTATGAGATGACTGTTGTTGTGAAATGGCGCTATATAAATAAAGTTGAATTGAATTATGTGAAATTTTCCTTTAAGCAATAACAATTGTATGAAATAGAATAGAATAGAGAATAGAATAGGCTTTATTATCATTGTACAGTAGTACAGTACAATCAAATTGTGGGTGCTCCACCAGGCTTTTGTGCAAATAAAGTAAGGGAGAAGGATTAGATAAAACATGGTTACAGAGCACATGACTGAATACATGACTGAAATAAAAATAAATGAAAATAAAAAAAATAAAGATAAAAATCAAAATTATAAGGATTATGAAAATATACACAGGTATGGTCGTGGCTACGCGAGTGGAACTATGTACATAAGAGTGCAGAGTGCACACACACAATTGAACACACAATTGAGTAAAATGGCCTAAGGATTATGGAAAATATACATAGTAGTGGTTTCACGGATAGGTCAATATACATGAAAGTGAAGAGTGCAAAGACAGGTGAGTTATTGTGATTATCTAAAAGGTCCTCAGTTCCGAGCATGTGAGCGTTCGGAGGGAGGGGGGTGGAGCCTCTGACTGTTTGCAGTTCAGATGGCCCACAGTAAGAAACTGTTTGTCAGTCTGGAGGTGTGGGACCTGATCGATCTGAACCGTTGTCCAGAGGGAAGCAGGTCGAACAGGTGGTGGGTGGGATGTAAGGGGTCTCCTGTGATGGCCTTGATCCTTCTGAGACAGGAGGATCTGGAGATGTCTTCCAGGGAAGGCAGAGGGCCCATGATAATTTTTTGGGTGGTGTTGATGACCCTCTGCACAGCTTTCCTGTTCTTCGCCGTGGAGCCGGCATACCACACATCCAGACAGTAGGTGAGCACGCTTTCCACTGAGCAGCGATAGAAGGCCAACAGCACCTTCTGGTCCAGGTTGTTCTTCCTCAGGACATGGAGGAAGTGCAGCTGCTGCCGGGCTTTCTTCACCAGGGCCTTGGTGTTGACAGTCCAGGAGAGGTCAGAGAAGATGTGGGTGCCCAGGAACCTGAAGTCGGGGGCGTTTTCCATGCGGTCACCATTTATGAGGGGGGGATGGTCCTGTCTGTTCTTCCTGAAGTCCAGTATGAGTTCTTTGGTTTTTTTAGACATTCAGTTTCAGGATGTTTGCTTGGCACCACAGCAGCAGATTCTCTACCTCTGCCCTGTATGCCTTCTCATCGTCATCAGTGATGAGCCCAACCAAGGTGGTATTGTCCACGTATTTCACGGTGACGGTGGTTGGGTGGGTGAGTTGGAATACAGTCAAAGGTGTACAGGGAGTACAGTAGAGGGCTTAGCACGCAGCCCTGGGGGGAGCCAGTGCAGAGACAGTGTGGAGGAGTGGTGGGGGCTGACTCTGACTGTTTGTGGGTGGTTGATGAGAAAGTTTTTTATCCAGGAGCAGGTAGGGGGGGGATCTGGAGGAGGTGCGGTTTGTTGATCAGGATGTCATGGGATGATGGTGCTGAAAGCTGAACTGGTGTCCACAAAGAGCATCCTCACATAGCTGCTTGGGTTATCCAGGTGGCTCAGCGCTCTGTGGACAGTGGTGGTGATGGCATCTTCTGTAGACTGGTTTTCCCTGTAGGCGAACTGGTGGGGGTCAAAGGAGGGGGGGGGGAATAGTTCCTGATGTACTGGGACACCAGTTGCTCAAAACACTTCATGACTACAGACGTGAGTGCTATGGGTCTGTAGTCGTTCAGGCTGTCAATTGCAGACTTTTTTTGGATGGGGATGATGGTGGAGGCCTTGAGGCAGGAGGGGATGGTGGTGTGCGTTACGGAGAGGTTGAACAGCTTGGTGAGGATCCCTGCCAGCTGGTCTGCACATGCTTTGAACACCGCTCCTGGGATACCGTCTAGACCAGCAGCTCGGCGGGGGTTCACTCCTCTCAGTTGCCTCCTCACTTCGTGCACCTGTAGAGAGAGATGGGAGGAGGGGAGAGAGGGGGGAGGCGGGGGACGAGTTTGTGGGGGAGGTGTGCTCAAACTGGGCAAAGAAGCATTTAAGCTCCTCTGCCAGAGTGAGGCTGCTGTCTGATGGTGGGGGGCCTGGCCCCTGTAGTTGGTGAGGGCCTTGAATACCTCTCCACATCTGTCGGGGGTTGTTGTCTGTGAGGAAGCCCTCCGCTTTCCTCCTATAGTTGTTCTTTACAAATTTTACGCCTCTCCTCAGGTTGGCTCTGGCAGTATTGTACAGAGAGCTGTTCGTCTGTCTGAAGGCTGAATTGTGGGCTCTGATCAGAGCGTGGACCTCACTGGTCATCCAGGGTTTGCGGTTTGGAAAGACCCAGATGTGTTTGGTGACTGTCACATTTTCTACACAGCATTTGATGTAGAAAAGGACAGACTCGGTGTAGGAGTCCAGGTCCTGCTGTTCAAAGATGCTCCAATCTGTGCAGGCAAAGCAGTCCTGTAACTGGAGGAGAGCGTTTTCAGGCCAAATTTTAATTGTTTGTTTGGTTGGGGTGATCGCTTCCTGAGGGGGGTGTAAGCAGGTATTAGAAGCAGGGAGAAATGGTCTGATTGTCCAAGGTGGGGGAGGGGGTGGCTCTGTAGGCGTACTTAATGTTGCTATAAACATGATCCAGTGATCTTTCCCCTCTTGTGGGACACTTAACATGTTGGTGGAATTTGGGGAGTACAGTCTTTCAGCATGCTTTGTTAAAATCCCCTCTAATAATGTGGACTGCGTCGGGGTGATCTCTTTGCTGCCTGCTGACAATGTGCTGGAGGTGATTGAGTGCTAAGCTAACGTTAGTGTCTGGACGAACGTAAACTGCTGTTACAATTACTGCAGTTAGCTCGCGGGGAAGGTAAGAAGGCCTATACAGGAAGGCCATGGCCTCTACGTCCGGTGAACAGTGGCTGAATCACATAAACACAGAGCCCTCCACCCCTTCCCATACCAGAATCAGCGTTGCGGTCAAAACAGTGTGTAGTTCAGCCAGGTAATTCAACAGCAGCGTCAGGAATATGTGAGAGCAGCCATGACTTGGTCACAGTCAGAATGCAACAGTCCCAGAGGGACATAGGTGATCTCTGATTGCAGCTCATCCAAGGGATCTGGCCTTGGTGAGAAAAATTGAAGGTAGTGGTGGTTTGGTGGGTAGTTTGCGCAGCTGGGCATGGAAGCCAGCCTTGCAGCCTTGTTTCTGCTTTCTCTCCTGTCATCTACACCGATTGCGGAGCATAACGAACCACGGAGCGCCCAGGGGTCTGGCGATCTCCTCAGGGATGTGATGGTAATTACTGGAATGAGCGCTGGAGATGTTGGAGGTAAGTTGGCGACTGATGCCCATAAGTTCCTGGCAACTGTAGGTCATTAGTGTGTCACAGAACGGGCACAGAAAAAGGCAGAAAAGACGAGCGCAGTAGTAAAAAGCTTCTAGTCGCTGCATGTGAACACGTCACCATCTTGATGATGAATAAACCAAGTTCTTGTCCATTGATTTTTGTTCAAATCCAAAAATGATGCGTCTTTCTTTAAACAGAATTCTTTGTCCAGTCCTCTGCAAAATAAAATGTTCAACAAATAGAGACTGACTCCAGTCCACAAAAAACACAAGAATGATCTATTTCGAGTCCTTTCAAATAAATCTTTAACAGGGTATATATGATGCAAAATTTTATAAGAAATTCCCTTTTCTCTGTTATTAACAAAAAAATGTATCACTAACTGACCAAATTTGTTGCCAGTTTAACCCTTGATACTGAGCTGCCCAAAAACATTGACCTGTAGATATTTTCACTGTCTGCATAATGCTTCTTATATATTTATCACATATGGGACCTTAAATTGAAAAAAAATTCTCCACTGAAATAAACGGCAAGAGCAAAATTATTTTTTGATCCCAATCAAATTTTGCCACGAGTTACACATATGATATTTGTCAATTTAAAAGTTAATTTTCCATGTAATTAAAGTTGTCGGCTGTCGTATAATAACAGAGTAATATTTTGTTTTTGTTTAAACGACTAGCAGACAACTCCCATCATCCCACATCACTAAACACAATTACAGTTTTTCAATTTTTTTGGTGACGGTCAACTTTTACTGTCATTTTGCTGTTGCTTATGTGGAATGCACGTCTTTTCTTTTGATCAGAGTTTAAGAATTTAATTTATTCAAAGTTTTTATGTTGACTATATTTACTATAAATTTGCTGTTGCTTATGCAGAATGCATATGTATTTCCTTTAATTAGAGTTTATATAATCCAGTTATTCAATACTGACTGTGTTTGCAGTCAATTCACTGCAAACAAAAGTAAATCTAGGTACATTGTATACTGTTACGAAGCAGCCTCTCTTTTACACAGTGTAGTTGGCTGTTGGGCTTTTTTGGGGCTTGTTTCCATAGAGCTGGTTGCTTGTTTCTCTTGCGAGATCTGGCAACATTGCAACAAAACACAGACATGACACATTTCAGTGATTTCACTCATGATATGTATTGTAAGTCATAAAAAGCATGTTACAGACATGCTAACAACAACAACAACAACAACAAAGAAACCCCTCAATTTTGGCAGGGTGTCACTTTAAGGCTGTGATGATGTTCTGTGCTTGGATTAAGTAGTCTGTAACACTCTCATTGTTCACCATGTGTAGCTTTGTCAGTGACATATATAGACTTGGTTTGTTCTTTCCAGAATAATGTTCCTTCAGTATTTTCAGAGCTTTTCTGCCATCCTCTGTGGCTTTATGTATTTTAGTGACAGGCTTTTATCAACAATCAATGTTATTAGCTTGGCATAGCAATCAGCATTTTTCCCTCTGTCTTCAGTTAGCTGCTTGTCATCACTGGCCTCATGTAAAATAGTCTTTTTTACCTTCAGAATGTGTAAGTAGTCCTGGAATCTTGTTTCCCATAGCTTATATTTATCTTCAGATCTGCTAAATACAAGCTGCTCTGTTGGAACTGCTGTTGTTCTGTTAGCCATCATGCTAGCATGCTCTAGCTGCTAATCGGCTATCTTGTTAGCTTCCACATAAATATGTTGCATGTAAAACTTTTTCACTCCATGCTGGTTCATTTAGCTTACTTGAAGCATCAAACTTTTTTGATGCTTACTTACTTTTTTGAAGCATCAAACTCGACAATCAGAGGGAGGGCTGGCCCTCCCCCACCATCGGTCGGACCAGCTTTTACCATCAACACAGCGGACACACGGAGGACCCTAACCAGAGTCAACCCACGCAAAGCTGCAGGTCCAGACAACATTCCGGGACGTGTGCTCCGAGACTGCGCGAGCGAGTTGGCGGATGTCCTGACTGACATTTATAACATCTCCCTGAGTCAGGCCATCGTTCCCAGATGCTTCAAGACCTCTATCATTGTACCGGTGGCAAAGAAACCAGTGGTGTCCTGTTTGAATGACTATCGTCCTGTTGCACTGACACCAATTGTGATGAAGTGTTTTGAGCGGCTTGTCAAACCACACATTACAGCCTGCCTCCCTGCATCACACGACCCGCTCCAGTTTGCATATCATTCAAACCGCTCCACGGAGGATGCTATAGTCACCACCCTACACTCTGTCATCACCCACCTGGACCAGAAAGACACCTACGCCAGACTCCTGTACATTGCTTTCAGTTCAGCATTCAACACCATTATTCCCCAGAGACTGATGGAGAAATTACTCCTTCTCGGTCTGAACACCTCCACATGTCTCTGGATCCTGGATTTTCTGACTGAGGGACCTCAGTCTGTCCGGGTTGGAAACAACATCTCCAAGTCTGTCACGCTGAGTACCGGATCCCCTCAAGGCTGTGCACTCAGTCCACTGTTGTTTACACTTCTAACACATGACTGTGTATCCAGACACGAGGGGAACCAGATTATTAAGTTTGCAGATGACACCACGGTGGTGGGACTTGAGGGATGAGGAATCAATGTACAGGGAAGAAGTGAGAGACCTGGAGGGCTGGTGCAGGGAGAACAATCTGGTGCTCAATGTGGACAAAACGAAGGAGATGATTATCGACTTCCGGCGGTCGCAGCCTGAGCACGCCCCCCTCAGCATCGGCGGTCGTTTAGTGGAGAGAGTAGAGAACATCAAGTTCCTCGGAGTGCAGATCTCGCAGGACCTGACCTGGAGCAAGAATTCCTTGGAGATCAGGAAGCGGGCTCAGCAGAGACTGCACTTCTTGAGGAAACTCAAACAGGCCTCTCTCCCCATCTGCATCCTCAGGACCTTCTACAGAGGTGTGGTGGAGAGTGTTCTGACGTACTGCATTGCTACATGGTACTCCAGCTGCAGTATGTCAGACAAAAAAGCCCTGCAGAGGATAGTCAAGGGGGCGGAGAGGGTAATTGGAGTCTCCCTCCCCTCTGTCCAAGAACTTTTTCAGAACCGTTGTAGGAGCAGGGCACTAAACATTGTCAAGGACCGTTCTCACCCTCTGCATAAACACTTTGAACTTCTTCCATCTGGTAAACGATTCTGGAGCATCAGAGGCAGAACCACCAGACTGATCAACAGCTTCCTTCCACAAGCTGTCAGGGTGCTGAACAGTTGACCCGGAATCTCTCATACACACTACTGCACCTACGGTCATTTTGTATATTATAGTTAGTTATTCTTCTTTTTCCCCGAGTATGTCTCAAGGATGTGTGAATGGATGGGGGGGTGGGGGTGGGGGGGAGCTATGTGGGAATGTGTCTTAAATCATGCTGTTTCTTATATGGATGCCGAGAGAAACACAATTTCATCTTGCCTGCACTACAGTTGTATGTACAGCAATATGACAATAAAGTTTGATTTGATTTGATTTGATTTGATTTTGTGTAATACGTTACATATAAAGCTTCTTTGCTTATCTCTTAACTTATTGAAGTCCTGCATGCTGTATGTCACGCTCAAACTTCTTCAGGAGAGGTAATCAGCGTCCAAATGTCTGGGCCCATAACCTGTTCTTTCTTTTGCCGTCATGCAACATGGAGTAGAATACAGACAGGTCTCTCCCATTGCAGCTCTTTGAAGCACCTTTCTGCTCAGAGTAAACACACACACGACTGCTTAGCACTGCAGACTCAGACAGGAAGTCCATGGAAAGCAAAACATGATGATGTCACATTCAGATGTACTGTAACCATCGCAACAACAATGAGTAAGGGTTAAGATGAATAATCCTAAACAGTGGCCCTTGTGGCGGCATGATATAATAAGCAGCGAACTGAGAGTTTCTGAGGGAGTTTATTAATCATACCGCCATCACGAGAGCTCACTACGGTGCCGTGCATGCGCGCCAGAGCAAGCCCGGAGGCTCTCCTAGCAGACAATGGATGCGTCTAGTCAGATGAGCAGTGAGAGAAAGTTACAGAGCAATGCAGTTTTTATACCCAGTTACAGACAATACATGAAAGGCATGGGACATTTGCATCATAGTGAGAGCAGGAAGCATGAACGTTTGCATTTGAGTGTCACACATAACAATAGGGAGATTACTGGCCGGAATTCGCCTCTGCTCCGGAGCTGTAGGACAAAAGAGGTTACAAGGCACATCTACATATTGTTATCAGTCCATAGATCACACTGCTGTGTTAATTGCTCCCGCTGAGCGCTCTGCTTGTCCGTGGCTGTTGTGGGGGTTACCCATACACTCCCCCCCCAGAGGGCTCAGCGGGAAGCTGAGACCTCGATAGTCTGGCTTTGGGAGCGAGCTGCGAGGGAAGCTCGCTGCAGGCGGCGGTGGAGGGAGGGGGGTGGGGGTAGCAAGTGCCGGCCCGGGACGGCAAAATTGTCTGGGCCGCGCAAAAATTGCCTGTGGATCCGCGATGTTGAGGGGCTGTCCCGTTGAACGTGGCGGAGGTCCACAGCGGCTGTGCGAAGAAAAATTTGTCTCTGACTCCTCTCGCGGCCATGAAGAAAAAAAGGAGCTGCAGCAGTGTGAGGGACTTGGCGTGTTGACTTTAGGTGCGCGCGCAGCCCTAAAGTCCTCGGGGAAAGCTGACGGCTGAATCCCCTTGTGCGCCGTGGCTGAGACCATTAGAAAATCCTGTGAGCGAGCTGTGTGCATGCTTCAGGTGTGTGAGCAGCCCTGAAGGTTCTGTGTGCAGCCGGTATTGGGGTATATGGGGTTCGGTGCATGGCAGGTCCGCTGTAGAGGCGAGTCAGGGTCAGGGAGCTTGCTGGAGATCAGCGTTGTCGGCGCCGATGGTCATCCCTGTAAGCTGTTGCTGTAGATGGGTCATGGTGCGTTCAGGTCCACGCGCTGCGTTCTCCATCGGCCCTGGAGGTCGCCGTCGTGGAGAGAGGACGAGGTGCGTGCACTCTCGTGTGGAGGAGCTGTGAGAGCGGCCGGTCCCAGCGTGGATGTGCAGATCTCAGGCGTGCAGATCTCACCATGAAGCTTTCTGCAGCTTTCCCAGTCATGGGTGATCTCCGGAGAGTTTCGCCTGGTGATGGCTCTGCGTCGAGGTCTCCCTGTAGCAGAAGGGAGGGCAGATCATTTGCGTCAGGCTGCTGCGTTCGCTTGTCGTCGGAGAATCACCGCCGGGCGCTGCGTTCGTTGTCGTCGGGTCACCAATGTGGCGGTCCAGACCAGAAGGTTGCGTTGCACAAAGCGTGTGCTTTCTCGGGGTCACCAGTGTGGCGGCATGATATAATAAGCAGCGAACTGAGAGTTTTTGAGGGAGTTTATTAATCATACCGCCATCACGAGAACTCACTCCGGTGCCGTGCATGCGCGCCAGAGCGAGCCCGGAGGCTCTCCTAGCAGACAGTAGATGCGTCTAGTCAGATGAGCAGTGAGAGAGAGTTACAGAGCAATGCAGTTTTTATACCCAGTTACAGACAATACATGAAAGGCATGGGACATTTGCATCACAGTGAGAGCAGGAAGCATGAACGTTTGCATTTGAGTGTCACACATAACAATAGGGAGATTACTGGCCGGAATTCGCCTCTGCTCCGGAGCTGTAGGACAAAAGAGGTTACAAGGCACATCTACATATTGTTATCAGTCCATAGATCACACTGCTGTGTTAATTGCTCCCGCTGAGCGCTCTGCTTGTCCGTGGCTGTTTTGGGGGTTACCCATAGCCCTCTACTTTTGTCTATTTAATGCAATTGCAATAATTTGTAAAACACACAAGTGAAAAATGTTAGACATTACAGTATAAGGGGCTGTTGTTTGAGGGCCTCTATCCTGAAAGAAAGGCAAAAATCTGAATTTATAAGATAAAAGTCACAAATTCATAAGGAAAAACTGAAAATTTATGAGGAGAAAAGTCACATATGGACAAATGTAATCTCTGAAAATGTATTAGAAAACAAAGAATTAATTTTTTAAAATGCACTAAATCTGTGAGAATTTTTTTTTTACATTTTTGAAAAACATCACAATATTACAAGAAAAAATAATACATTTTGAAGAAAAATCTGTATTTTTTTAAAGAAAAAAATATAAATGGAAATACATAAGGGGGAAATAAGATAAGATAAGATAAGATAAGATAAGATAAGATAAAGATAAGCCTTTATTAGTCCCACAATGGGGAAATTCCAGGATTGCAACAACACAGGGATAGCAACACTCAGAGCAACAATCAGAAGGCAAGAAAAAACAAGAGCAGCTAGTATACATATGTACATATAAACATAAATATATAGACACACGGTGCGGAGCATTGTAGCTAGATGGAATAAATATGTAAATATATAAACACACACAGAGTGCGGAGCATTGTAGCTAGATGGAATAAATATATAAATATATAAACACACCCAGTGCGGAGCACTGTAGCTAGATGGAATGAAACAGCATAACCGTCTACTTAGTTATTCTACATGGTATGATTATGTACCCATACATATTGTCACCCTCCATAGCTACCGGTATTTTCCTAGTTGTATACCGGAGGGGACCATTGTGTAAGTCTATTGCGTCTTTTGCATTCAATACTATTAGGTTGTCACGTCTTTTTGCTATCTCTGCGAGCAGCCCTGCTTAGGTTATACAGTCTGACAGCCGTTGGTAGGAAGGACCTGCGAAACCTCTCGGTTGTGCACCTAGGATGATGTAGTCTGCAGCTAAATGAACTCCTTAGTGCATTCAGTATGTCCTGCATAGGGTGGAACTCGGACTCCAACAGAGATGACAGTTTAGCTACCATCCTTCTCTCTCCCATCTCCTCCACTGGGTCAAGGCGCTACCCCAGGACAGAGCTAGCTTTCTTGATTAGTTTGTTCAGTCCGCAGTACAGGAGAACAAGTACTGGCCCTAACCACCTTCATTGAAAATGGCTTCGAGAGCAGACTGAAGACAGGGGCTGTGTTTCTCGATCTTACAGCCGCCTATGATACGATCTGGCACAAAGGCCTCCTCCTGAAACTTATAAAGGCGATCCCTGCTTGGGCAACAGCAATTATAAAAACCTGCTGACCAACCGAAGGTTCAGAGTCCACCTCAGTCAGAACACAAGTGCATGGAGAATGCAGAAAAACGGACTCCCACAAGGCTCAGTTCTAGCTCCAACTCTGTTCAACCTCTACATAAACGACCTGCCTACTACAAAATCCCGCAAATTCATCTATGCAGACGACATCTGTTTGGCATTCCAAGCACCAGACTTTGAACCACTGGAACGGGTGCTCACGGAAGATCTTGCTAAACTGGACCAGTTCTGCAAAATCTGGCGCCTAAAACCAAGCCCAGCAAAAACCGTCTCCAGTGTATTTCATCTCCACAATGCAAAAGCTGCCAGAGAACTAAACATCCACCTGAGCGGACTCAAGCTTAAGCATGCCCCAAATCCAACTTATCTTGGAGTGACCCTTGATAGGACCTTATCCTTCAAGGAACATCTAAAGGGGACGGCTGCTAAGGTGAAAGTACGAAACAACCTGCTCTGCAAGCTCGCTGGTGCAAAATGGGGGGCGGCAGTCTCCACCCTGCGCACCTCAGCACTGGCCCTTTCATACTCTGTAGCAGAATATTGTGCCCCTGTCTGGTCCAGGTCATCTTACACACACCATGTAGACACCCAGCTCAACTCAACCATGAGAACTATAACTGGAACAATCCGCTCAACACCACTCCCCTGGCTCTCTGTACTGTCAAACATAGCCCCTCCACACATCCGGCGAGCAGCATTAACTCAAAGGATGCTCCAAAAAGTTAAAGATTTTCCTCACTTACCAATCCATGCAGATATCTACACCCCACCCACTGCCCGACTTTCATCCAGACGGCCGATTTGGAAAAACCCTCCCCCAGCTGACTTTACCATCCAGACAGCTTGGCAAGAGGAATGGGAAACCAAGGAGGTCCCAAACAAACAGCTGGTGATAAACCCCAACCAACAGGTCCCGGGCACCAACCTCCCAAGGAGACAGTGGTCTACACTCAATCGCTTCAGGACTGGACATGGCCCCTGCTTGGCCAGCCTTCACAGATGGGGCAGTAGCCCTAGCCCACTGTGCGCATGTGGAGAGGAGCAAACTATGGAACACATCATAGAGGCTTGCCCGCTCCAAAGACTGGACGGAGGATTACACACCCTCCATACAGCAAACCAGGAGGCAACTGCTTGGCTTAAGGACTTTGCATTCGCTAAATAAATAAATAAAGTCTCTTCCTATCGGCTGCTGTAATGCCACTGCCCCAGCAGACCACTCCAAAAGTAATGGCTGATGCCACCACTGTGTCATAGAATGTCTTCAGCAGCGCCCCTTGTACACCAAAAGACCTGAGTCTCCTCAGTAGGAACAGCCTGCGCTGTCCCTTCTTGTAGAGTGCGTCAGTATTGTGTGACCAGTCTAGTTTATTGTTCAGATGAACACCCAGGTACTTGTAGGATGTCACCATCTCAATGTCTGTTCCCTGGATGTTTACTGGTGCTGTGAGGGGTTGTCCTTGCCTGCGGCAGTCCACCACCAGCTCCTTAGTTTTCCTCGCGTTGATCTGGAGGCAGTTCCGATGGCACCAGTCCACAAAGTCCTGGATAAGCCCTCTGTACTCAGCTTCATCTCCTTTGGAGATGAGGCCAACGATTGCAGAGTCGTCAGAGAACTTCTGTAGATGGCAGTGTGTTGTGTTGTGTGAGAAGTCCGCAGTATAAAAGGTGAACAGGAAGGGAGCCAAAACCGTTCCCTGGGGAGCCCCCGTGCTACCGATGATCGTGTCGGACACACAGTCCCGGTTTCTCACAATCTGTGGCCGGTTTGTAAGGTAGTCCAGGATCCATGATGACAGGTGCTGGTCCACCCCTGCGCACAGCAGCTTGTCCTTCAGGATCATCGGTTGGATGGTGTTGAAAGCACTGGAGAAGTCAAAGAACATGATCCTCACTGCATTCCCGGGCTTCTCCAGGTGGAACAGAGAACGGTGAAGGAGGAAGATGACCGCATCCTCCACCCCAATGCCATGCTGGTAGGCGAACTGGAGTGGATCCATCGCTGGTCCCACCAGTGGGCGGAGGTGAGCAAGGAGCAGTCTCTCCAAGGTCTTCATCATGTGGGACGTCAGGGCCACTGGTCTGTAGCTGTTCAGATCTTTGGGGTGAGAAGTCTTTGGTACAGGTACCACACAAGATGTTTTCCACAACTGTGGTACCCTCCCCAGCTTCAGGCTCAGGTTGAAGATGTACTCCACAATCCCACACAGCTGGTCTGCACAGGACTTGAGGAGCTTTGCACTGATGCCGTCCGGTCCCGAGGCCTTCCTCGCCTTGATCTTCCTCAGCTCCATCCTCACCTGGGTCTTTGTGAGGGTCAGGTTGGGGGGCTGTGTGTTGGGAGTGGGGGGGTGTTGGTGGAGTGGGGAGTGGGCAGCAGGACTTGATGTCTTCAGAGGCAGCAGTGGTTGTTGTGCAGTCGGGGGGGAGGGCGGTTGGTCAAACCTATTAAAAAACAGATTCAGATTGTTCGCCCACTCCCTGCCCCCCGTGGCCTGGGGGGAGGTATTCTGGAGCCCAGAGAAGGTTTTAAGGTTTCTCCAGACCCCGCTGATGTCACTCTGTTGCAGCTTGTCCTCCATCTTCTTCCTGAAGCTGTCCTTGCCTTCTCTGATCTTTCTCCTCAGCTCCCTCTGTACAGACTTCAGCATCTCCCTGTTCCCCGACCTGAAGATCCTCTTCTCTCTCAGAAGTGTTTTTATCTCAGGGTTGATCCAGGGTTTGTTGTTTGAGCAACACCGTATGGTCTTGGTGGGAACGGTGTTGTCCACACAGAAGCTGATGTAGTCCGTGATGGTGTGAGTGAGGCCATTGATGTCCTCCCCATGTGGATCGCAGAGCTGCTTCCAGGCGGTGGTTTCAAAACAGCCCTTTAGAGCGTCCATTGCCTCCTCAGACCATAACTTCACTGTGCAAATAGAGAAAATAGAGACAAGTTACAAAGCTGGAAGAGAAAAAATGTGATTTTATGACAGAAATGACAAATTCAAGAAAAGAATGAAATTCATGAGAGAAAAAAAGCCCCCCAAAAATTATGAACTCTTTAAATTTTGTGGAAAAAGTCTCTAATTACACAAAACAAAGAATGAAAAAAAAAAAACTTTTTTAAAATGTAGCCAGTTCATGAGAATGCTCCAAAGTCAAACATAAAAACCCAAATTTACAAGGAAGAAGCTCTAATTATAAAAAATACAACTTTCAGAGAAAAAGTCACACATTTATAATTAAAACATGCCAGATTTACTACAATACAATGCAAGTATAAAAGTAAAGTCTCAAAGTTACATGAAAAAAAAAAAAATTAAAGAATTTTAAAATGAAGTCTAAAATGCATGAGCAGCCAGTGGAGTGAAACTAAAAGGGGTGTGATGTGATCTCTTTTACATGTACCTGTTAAAAGACGAGCAGCGGTGTTCTGAAGTAGCTGCAGACGCAAAAGAGATGACTGGCTGACACCGGCATAAGTTGTGTTACAGTAATCCAGCCGAGATGAAATGTAAACATGGATTACTGTTTCCAGGTGTGGTCTAGAAAGAATGGGTTTTACTTTTGCTAAACCCCTTAGATGAAAGAAGCTGAATTTTACCACAGAACGAATCTGAGTGTCTGATTTAAAATCACTGTCCATGACAAAACCAAGGTTCTTGACTGTGGGTTTCACATAAGGTGTGAAGGGGCCCAAGTTTACAGGAGGGGACTCACAGGGGCCACTAGGTCCAAACACCATAACTTCTGTCTTCTTATCATTAGAATTTAAAAAGTTAAGGGCCATCCAAGACCTGATGTCTACAATGCATGACTAGTATAGTGACACATTTATGAAAAAAGTCACAACAGTTATTTTTTTAGTTGCTGATTAATCATCTTACCATCTTAAACTTGTCATTTTCAAGTTTTTCATACACTTATTAACATGGGAGTGGACATATATGCTTACATTCTGCAACTGCAGTTTTTTGAAAGCTTTTAACATGTCAAAAATGACAATTGTCCAGAATGTTCTCCAAAAAACCTCCTAACTACTATAGAAATACTGCATGTGCAGACAACTAATGACCACTTAAGCATTATTACACCAGCTGTTATTTGTGTAAATGCACACACCACCCAGTCACATTTACCAGTCAGTAAATGCCCAGAGAAGCCCAGACTGCCACCCAGTTCACAGCACCTTTCCGTTCTGTCCAGCATCTGGATCGTGTATAGCTACGGTCCATATGTATGTCCACATAGTATGACAGCGATACTCCAGCAAACTAATTGGAACACATTAAACGAAATGAGTTGCACATTTACATATGCACACACATATGTAACCACATGTCACTGTTTCATTTAGTTAGAAAGTAAAACTTGGTACGTAGGTACCATCCTGATAAAGAATAAAGATGACTTATTCTAGTAGAATAATTGTGATGATGATGATGATGATGATGATGACGATGATGGGGGGGGGGGTAAAATATTTGAAACCATGATCATTTATATACTTTTATTTGATTATTGTCTACTTATGAAGCATGTTCACTTACAGGGTTTAACCGTTTGTTTTCTCTTTAATTCTTCTAGAGTCTTCATTCCGTAAGTGCATGATCATGGCTGTGTGCCAGGGGTTTATCCAAACACCTGGCGTTTTTGGCGCATGTTGCACCACTGACCTCTGCAACTGAGCTTCTCTGCAGCCACACTCCTGATTGCTGAGTTTTGTTGTCTTTATATTGCTTTTGGGCTGCATTCTGTTGAAAGTAAAGTCTGTATTGTCAAAATAAAGGGATGTCCACTCTGAGCACTTGACAGAGATGAGACTGATTTTATCTCCAAGTGAAGTTTACATCTCAATTACACTAGGTGGTAGCAGAGCACTATGCTGAACAATGGACACCTACAGTTTCTGGCTAGCGTTGCATGAAAAGTGTATTAAAATACAATAATGGAATTAGGTGACATTTTGATGTGTATGTTTTGATATTTTCCCTCAGATGATGAATATTAAATGACAAGTTGTGAGGTTATCATTTATTAAAGATGTTTCACCTGGAGCTCAATAAAGGATAGTAGTAAGCAGAAGATAAGAACTGTCTGGAGCTGGAACTGAAACTATGTACAAACAGAAATCAATTCAAAAATAGGTATTGTGGTGGACACACATATGTGACCTACTTTATGACTCACATTTTAGATCAGAACAAAGGTCAGAACAAAGGCAGAGCTTCCTTGGAGATTACAGGAAGCTGCAAGGATGTTAGCTTTGGTATGCAAGGCTTGAGACTGTGGGGGTGTTATTAAAGGATTAAAGAGGAGATGCATTGTATGCATTGTAGACAGTGGGGGTGATATCAGAGAGAGGGGATGCATTGTTACTGTCAATTATAATGCAACGTGATCTGTGATGCATGTGACTTGTGAACTGTGAGAGTCCTGGTATTTAACGACGAGAGTTTCCTGTGTTGTCCTCTTTCTTCTTTGAGATGCTGGTGAATGTGAATAAAGCTGACTTGAGAGAAACCTGTCTCGTCATTCCCACATTCCCACAGTATAAACATTATTTGCTGAAAGAATATATGTTAGAAGGGTAGTATTTATATGTACGATTCACTATGCTCACTCTGGGACACTATGGAATGGTAGGTGGGACAGTACTGTGTATATCTGTGTTGTTTGGGGCTGGGTTTTGATGTATGGACTGTATGTATGTTGGGATGGATGGGTGTTAATGTTGATATGTACAAAATATAGTTAATTGTTTACTTGGGGTCTTAAATGTGGTAATTTGTATATATTTCACATGGGTTGTATTTATGGAAAAGAGGAGTTGGAGTTAATAAGTTTTCACTTCTTCCTTCTCCCTTTCGAGCACTGTATACTGTCACTTTATCGCACTTGTCATTTGTTTTTGTTTTTTTTTTACTTTTTTGTTAGAACTAAAGTATCTATCTATCTATCTATCTATCTATCTATCTATCTATCTATCTATCTATCTATCTATAAGCAAATGTAACACATTTCTCAGTCACAATAAAAATATCAGCAGGAAGGTGAAATATGTGTGTTCGCCTTTGTGTTACATGCTGCTGTTTACATACCTTGTAAGCTGATTGCTTGCCTGACACTGCTAAGCGTAATGTAGCATCCATAGGCAATTACAATAATACATGGGTCAGTGTATGAAACACACAAGTGCAGCCATGTTTAATGTAGGTAGAAAACTTTGTGCTTAATGCGGTTCTTGTGTTTTATGGAATATCACTGATAGTGATATGTCGATGTCAGTTCACAATTTCACTCTTTCAGGTATTAGACAGCAGTGCAAAAAAAACTTACCAACATGAAGAATAACAGAAAAAAAGGAAATACAACCTAAGTTACATAGGTACAGTGGTGTGTCAAAGTGTTTGCCCCCTTCCTGAGTTCTCATTTTTTGTTTGTCACACTTAAATGTTTGTTCTTGAATTTCTTTGGATCGCAGCATGATGTCTAGCTTTTGAGGATCTTTTGGTCTACTTCACTTTGTCAGGCAGGTTCTATTTAAGGAATTTCTTGATTGAGAACAGGTGTGGCAGTAATCAGGCATGGGTGTGGCTAGAGACTCAGCTTTCCAAAGACGTGATAAACCACAGCAGGGGAGGGGGCAATCACTTTTTCACACAGGGCCATGTAGGTTTGGATGTTTTTTACCCTTAATAATAAACACCTTCATTTAAAAACTGCATTTTGTGTTTATTTGTGTTATCTTTGTCTAATATTTCAATTTGTTTGATGATCTGAAACTTATAAGTGTGACCAACATACAAAAAATGAGAAATCAGGAAGGGGGCAAACACTTTGTCACACGACTGTAAATTGAAAAAATTCTCCATTGAAATGAATGGCAAGAGCAAAATTATCTTTTGATCCTGCTCAAATTTTGCCACGAGTTACACATATGATGTTTGGAAATTTAAAAGATAATTTTCCAAGTAATTAAAGTTGTCGGCTGTCGTATAATAACAGAGTAATATTTAGTTTTTGTTTCAACGATTAGTGGACAACAACTGCCATCATCCCACATCACTAAACACGATCATAGCGGGAGATTACTGAAACCTCACCTCCTGTTTCCTGACCGATGAAAAAAAGATTCAAAGAGGAGAAAAATGACACAAAGGTGTTGTTTTGTATTGAGAGAGCTGCAGGCGATCCAGAGGACTGTTAGTTACTTCACCTTGGTTGTGCTTTGAAAAGATGACATAAGCTCTGTCCATCTGTGTTTGTAGTCTTTTAATTTACCTATTTTCATAACCTTATACCATAACAGTTAGACAGCAGCCTACACCGTTATTTATGTAGAAAATTATCTTTTAAAGTGGGCCCAGAAATACATGAAGGCTAATTTTCAAATAGTCTTGTTTACTGATGAGTGCCGTGCAACCCTGGATGGTTCAGATGGATGGAGTAGTGGATGGTTGGTGGATGGCCACTATGTCCCAACAAGGCTGCAATATCAGCAAGGAGGTGGCGGAGTCATATTTTGGGCCAGAATCATGGGTAGAGAGCTGATAGGCCCCTTTAAGGTCCCTGAAGGTGTGAAAATGATTCTTATTCTTATTCTTTTATATTTGATTGGCGGTCTTGGCAAAGTATTCAGGGTTTCTGATTGACCATTTTCCTCCATGGTACAAAAAGAAGAACTGTGCCTTCCGTAGCAAAATTATCTTTATGCATGACAATGCACCATCTCATGCTGCAAAGAATACCTACTGTATGTGTCATGACCCTCCGCGTGCTTTTATGCAGCGCATGGAGAGGGAGGATGAAATGACAAAGATTTACGTGCAGGGTTCACCACAACACATTTATTACAAAAAGACAGACAAAATCACAAAAGGTGAAGACGTACAAAAACACAGAAAAACACTTACTGATGGCACTCGGGGGCCGACATCGCCCAGCGAACGTATGAAGAGGAACGTGTTAACCACAATTGTGCCCCAGAGCCAACATCGCTACAGGGGCGCATAGAACCATGGCAACCATAGAGTGGCTAACACATTGTGAGAATGCTGAAAATCACAGCAGACTTACAGCACAGATCACAATACTATGAACCAGCAGTGCGTGACTGGCAAAAGACCGCTTAAGTACACGCACTGCTGGTAATGGTGTGATGAGGGGCACCTGGGTGAGGACCAGAAAAGATGATTAATGGGGCTGGGAACAGCTGATGGTAATGAGAGAGGGGGAGTGGCCGGACTGGCGGGCTGTCAGCATGTGCTCTTAGAAAGTAGGTCAAAGCGACTGTCTAACAGCTGCCGGCCAGACAGTGGCTACGGTAAAGGAAAGCCCACTGAAATACATAATAAACATACATAAACAGCGGCACCTAACCCACAGGGAGGTCAGGACCGAGCCGGGGGAAACCAAGCCGGCTTGGCTCCTGACACCTATGTGTCATTTGCTGCTATGGGCATAAAAGGAGAGAAACTCATGGTGTAGCCCCCATCCTCCTCTGACCTCAACCCTATTGAGAACCTTTGGAGCATCCTCAAGCAAAAGATCTATGAGGATGTGAGGCAGTTCACATCAAAGCAGCAGCTGTGGGGGACTATTCTGACATCTTGCAAAGAAACTCAAGCAGAAACTCTCCAAAAACTCACAAGTTCAATGGATGCAAGAATTGTGAAGGTTATATCAAAGAAGGGGTCCTATGTTAACATGCAACTTGAACTGTTAAGGTGTTTTTGATTGAAATAGCTTTTGGTGTCAGTAAATATGACCTCCTAAGGCTGCAAATTCAACAAATGATCATTTTCAGTTCTTTACAACCAATAAAATGTTTTGAAACTCTGTTGTGCATAATAATTTGGAACAGTGTATTTTGAGTTTTTTTATTTTTGAAAAAAAATAGTTATCATTATTCAATAAAATTTGAATTATGCTAAAACAGTTGATGACTTGAAAATTATACTGTCATTTGCAATGACTATTTAGGAAAATCAGAGAGGACATCCCTGTGGAGATATGGAGATGTTTAGGAGAGATGGCAGTGGACTTTTTAACCAGATTGTTTAACACAATCTTGGAGAGTGAGAGGATGCCTATGGGGTGGAGGAGAAATGTTTTGGTACCAATTTTCAAGTACAAAGGTGATGCTCAGAACTGTAGTAACTACAGAGGAATAAAGTTGATCAGCCACACTATGAAGCTATGGGAAACAGTTGTTGAAGCCAGGTTAAGAGGAGAGGTCACAATTAGGGATGCGCTGATACCACTTTTTCAAGTCTGATACCGATACTGTGACGTTGCGTATCAGCCGATACCAATCCAAACCTGATATGTTTGGGACAAACCTGATATGTCCCTCTTATTTAAAACAACAAAAGTACAGAACATACTTTGGTAATGACTGGTGGCATTTTGCACACACATATAAATCCACAAATCTAAAAGTCAAAGAATTTATAGTACTTAGTATAGAATATATAGTGCCTAGTAGTACCACTAGGTGGTGCATGAACACGCAGTGGCCTCTCTTCTCTCTTTGTGTGTTGTGCCACTTAGTGTTGTTTAAATTACACCTAAGTGTATATTCATGTGTGTAATGTACATATATGATGTTGCGCACAAGCTACAGTTACCACAGCCTCCTGAAGATGAGGAATATAACCAAACATTACGTCCTGGACCAGAACATTACAGAGGATGCCGTGGCCTGGGTATTCTCCACCAGTCCTCCTCACCCCCAGACTTGACTGCCGTGTCTCATCCCAAATGGAGACGCCGTAGATGGTGTGACTGGTGACAAAAGAGAGGTAAACGTGGAGGTATCCGAACGAAGCTAACCGCTAGTACGCACAGACTGCCGATTCTTTCACTCATTCAACGTATGTTCACTAGACAACAAAATAGACCACATACAGCTCCTGAGAACTATGCAACGTGATGCGCGCAGCTGCTGTGTTTTCATCTTTACGAAAATGTGGTTAAATGACAATATACCGGACTCTGCCATTCAGTTAGCTGGGCTAACATGCTATCATAGCAACAGAATGCTCACAGAAGGAGGGAAAACCCGGGGTGGAGGCGTGTGGGTTTACATCAGCGATGCCTGGTGCAGAGATACAACTGTTGTACACAAGCACTCTTCTCTGTTGGTGGAGTTTATGATCATCAAGTGCCGACCCTTTCACATGCCAAGAGAATTTTCATCTGTGTCCTACTAGCCGCCATGTATGCCCCACCCACCAGCACCGGCGAGAGAAGCAAAGCGCTAAAAGAACTCTATCAGGCCATCAATAAGACACAAACAGCGCACCCAGGCAGATTCCTCACCACAATAGGAGACTTCAACCATGCAGACTTAAAGGCCCTCCTAACAATCCTACACCAACATGTATACTTTCTTACAAGAGGAGACAATTTGCTGGATCTGGTGTACACAACTCACAAGAAAGCATACAGAGCCTCCCCCCTTCCCCCGGGTCTCTCTAATCACATCACCATTCTGTTAAGGCCGGCATACAAGCCGGCATACAAACCCAGAGTGAAAACAAGCAGACCAACAAAAAAGCAGGTACATGTGTGGCCAGAGGAAGCTTCTGATGCTCTGAAAGACTGCTTCAGCACTACAGACTGGGACACTTTCAAGCACACGTCCATTCACAATGGACACACAAACCTAGAGGAGTTCACTGAGGTTGTTGTAGCATATATAACAAAATGCATTGATGGTGTCACTCACTGCAAAACCGTCACTGTTTGTGCTAACCAGAAGCCATGGATGACAGCAGAGGTCCACAGGCTCCTGAGGGCTCAGGACCAGCCTTCAGGGCCGGGGACACTGCAGGACTAACAACAGCTAGGGCCAACCTGTCCCATGGCATCAAGGAGGCAAAACGACAGTACAGCAAGAAAATATCCGGCCACTTCAGCAACACCAGAGATGCATGTTCCCTCTGGCATGGCATACAGGCCCTCACCAACTACAAACCTTCACCTCAGACCTGTGCGAGCGACATCACACTGCTGAACAACCTAAATTCAATTCAATTCAATTCAATTCAACTTTATTTATATAGCGCCATTTCACAACAACAGTCATCTCATAGCACTATCAACTGTAGGGGGGAACCCCCACAGTTGCAGAAAGACCCCAGCAATCAGGCGATCCCCTGTGAGCAAGCACTTGGCGACGGTGGAGAGGAAAAACTCCCTTTTAACAGGAAGAAACCTCCAGCAGAACCAGGCTCAGGGAGGGGCAGTCATCTGCTGCGACTGGCTGGGGGTGAGGGGATAGAGAAGAAGAAAAGAACAGACATGTAGAGAGCAAACAGCACGATGGGGACTCAATCTACAAACAGATGTTAATGACCAGCAAAAAAAAAAAATATTGGAAAGGAGTGAGGCCCAGTGCATTACTGGAGGTCCCCCGGCTGACTAAACCTATTAGCAGCATAACTAAGGGAGGGTTCAGAAACACATGATCCCTCCCTAATTGTAGGCTATATCAAAAAGGTAGGTTTTAGCCCTATTCTTAAAAACAGAGATCGAGTCTGACTCCCGAATCCAGATTGGCAGCTGATTCCACAGGAGAGGAGCTTGATAACTGAAGGCTCTGCCTCCCATTGTACTTTTGGAGATTCTAGGTATTACAAGTAATCCTGCATTTTGGGAGCGTAGTGCTCTGTTAGGATAATACGGTAGTATCAGATCTTTTAAATAAAAAGGAGCCTGATTGTTTAGAGCTTTGTAAGTAAGAAGAAGGATTTTAAACTTAATTCTAAACTCTATGGGAAGCCAATGAAGGGAGGCCAGAACCGGAGAGATATGATCTCTCTTTCTAGTACCTGTTAAAACTCTTGCTGCAGCATTTTGGATCAGCTGAAGACTTTTTAAAGATGTTTTAGGACAACCTGATAATAAAGAATTACAATAATCTAATCTCGAGCTAACAAAAGCGTGGATCAGTTTCTCAGCATCACTCTGAGACAAGATGCTCCTAATCTTGGCAATATTACGCAAATGATAGAAGGCAGTCTTAGAAACAAATTTAATATGTGAATTGAAGGACAAATCCTGATCAAAAATAACTCCAAGGTTCCTCACAGAGCTATTAAGAGAAAGAGTAACCACATCCAAACTGAAAGTTTGATTTGGAAAGGAATTTCTAAGGTTTTTTGGACCAACAAGAATGACTTCAGTCTTATCTGAATTTAATAGCAGGAAATTACAAGTCATCCAAGCTTTGATTTCCTTAAGACAGGCTTCTAACTTGGCTAATTGATTACTATCATCTGGCTTCATTGACAGGTATAATTGTGTGTCATCTGCATAACAATGAAAATGTATACAGTGCTTTCTAATAATGTTGCCTAACGGAAGCATATATAAACTAAAAAGAGTAGGGCCTAGCACAGATCCCTGTGGAACTCCATGACTAAGCTTTGAGTTGAAAGAAAACTCATTATTTACATGAACAAACTGGAACCTATCAGATAAATAAGATCTAAACCATTGCAACGAAGTTCCATTAAGTCCAACATTGTGTTCTAATCTATCAAGTAGAATATTATGATCAATAGTATCAAAAGCTGCACTAAGGTCTAAAAGGACAAGTACAGAAACTAGTCCATTATCAGATGCAATGAGGAGGTCGTTAGTGACCTTCGCTAAGGCTATTTCAGTACTATGATGGATTCTAAACCCAGATTGAAACTCTTCAAGTAAACCATTTCCCTGCAGGTGGTCAAATAATTGCGTAGCAACAACTCTTTCTAAGATTTTTGAAATGAAAGGGAGATTAGAGATTGGTCTATAGTTAGCTAAAGCTCCTGGATCTAGCGTTGGATTTTTGAGTAAGGGTTTAATTACAGCCGTTTTAAAAGCCTGCGGTACATAGCCTAAAGTTAATGAAGAATTGATTATATGAAGAATAAAGCTACCAATAAGTGGGAAGACTTCTTTAAATAACCTGGTAGGAATAGGGTCTAAAAGACAAGTTGAAGGTTTGGATGAGGAAACTATTTTGTCTAACTCACAAAGGTCGATTGGAGTAAACTCATCAAGACAGACATCAATAGAAGGAGTTGTAGTAGTTACAGTATTTAAGTTAACTGTGGGAAGAATCTGATTGATTTTATCTCTGATGGATGAAATTTTATTATTGAAAAAGTTCATAAAGTCCTGACTAGTAAGCTCTAAGGGAATGCTAGGATTGACAGAGTCCTGACTCTTTGTCAACCTGGCTACAGTACTGAAAAGAAACCTGGGATTATTCTTGTTCTCTTCTATTAATGCAGAGTAATAACTCATTCTAGCTTTTCTAAGAGATTTTTTATAAATTAAAAGATGATTTCTCCAAGCTAAATAGATTTCATCTAAATTAGTAGAGCGCCATTTTCTTTCTAATTGACGAGTCTTCTGTTTTAAGGTACGAGTTTCTGTGTTGAACCAAGGAGTTAGAAATCTCTGATTAGACTTTTTCTTTTTTAAGGGGGCCACCAAGTCTAGAGTCTGATGCAGAGAAGCTGAAACACTATCCACCATGTTATCAATTACAGAAGGAGCAAGCTGTCTATAGCTTATTTCCGTTGTGTTGACACATGGCATAGAGGAAACAATCTGCATAAATTTGACTTCTAAATGACTTCTTTGGCCGATTTGAAGCACAAAACAGCACATCAGCTCAGAAGACCACTCCTCCTCCAGACGAGCATGCCATGAGTCTGGATCCGGCTAGCGTGAAGAGGACCGTCTGCAGGATCAACCCAGACAACATACCAGGCCACGTCCTCAAGGACTGTGCAGAGGACCTCAAGAATGTCCTGGCTGACATCTTCAACACCTCCCTGACTCAAGCTGTTGTCCCCACATGTTTCAAAACTGCCATCATAATATCAGTCCCAAAGAAAGCCCGTCCAATCCAGCTACAATGATTACCGGCCCGTAGCACTCATCATCATCATAGCAGTCTGTCGTAGGTGACAATGACTGTTACATTTAGGTCGGATCAGATTCCTCCACGCAGCTCTGTCCTTCGCCTTCCGCTGCCTGGAACTCCTGTCTATATCCAACTTCTTCAGGTTTCTTTTTACAGTGTCTTTAAATCTGAGCCTTGGTCTACCCTGACTGTGTTTGCCCTCGCATAACTGTGAGTAGAGTAGCTGCTGGGGGAGACGCTGGTGATCCATCCTCTCAACATGTCCGAGCCATCTCAGGTTAATCTGTAGTAGCATATCCTCCATTGATGGTAGACCAGCTTGTTTCAGCACTGTTATGTTGGTTATCTTATCTTTCCATGAGATGTTCATTATGGCTCGAAGGTGTCTCATCATGTACGTGTGGAGTTTCTTTACCTGCACCCTGTAGACAGTCCAAGTTTCAGCACCGTACAATAGAATAGCCAGTAGTGTCGCTCTGTACACATTGCATTTCACACAGATAGACACATGTCGATTGTTCCACAGTCTCTCCCTCAAGTTTCCAAACACAGCACTCGCTCTTCCCATTCTGAGAGATAGTTCATCCTCGAGCCTAGCATTCTCTGAAACACTACTCCCGAGATATTTGAAAGTCTTACACTTGACTGGTGGCTTTGTACCAATGTTGATCTCTTCTGGTAGTGATGTTGATAACTGGAACTTTGGTGGTTGATAAAGGCACTCTGTCTTCTTGATGTTGATTTTGAGGCTGAATTGGCTAGCTGCTCTTGCAAATTTCTCCACTTAATATTACATATCTTCTGCACTGTGTGCAACTAGAGCACTGTCGTCAGCAAAGAGCATTTCTCTTTTTACTTTCATCAATGGCTTACTCTTGGCTTTAAACTGTACCACATTGAACAAGTCTGCTTCTTTCCTTGTTTGAATGTATACTCATTCTGAAATGTCTTTGAAGGCCACCTCAAGCATGGCTGCCAGATATAGCGAGAAGAGTGTAGGCGCCAGCACACACCCTTGTTTCACCCCGTTGCTTACTGAAGTCTTTAGACACTGAACCACACACACATAGCGATGTTTGCTTGCATACCTGTATGGAGTGCCTCGATCAGGTTGACAAACTTCTCTTTACAGCCATATTTCTTGAGTACCTGCCAAAGTCCTTGTCACGATACAGTATCGAAGGCTTTACTGAAGCTGATGAAGACTACATAAAGTGGCATGTTCTGTTCGATACACAAGCAGAAAATCATGTCTATTGTGCTTCTTCCACTTCTAAAGCTGCACTGGCTTTCCTGTAGTATGTTCTGTGAGATGTGTTCATTGTGTCTGTTCAGTAGTACACATGAGAGAATCTTACCAACAGTGGCTAGCAGTGCTATACCTCGGTAATTTCCACAATCTTTCCTGTCACCTTTCTTGAACAAAGACACAATACTTGCATCTTTACAGTTTTGAGGTACTTTCTGGGCATCCCATATCTCTAGGATGAGCTTGTGCAGGCAGTTGGTCAGCTGAATACCACCAAATTTCCACATTTCTGCTGGAATTCAGTCCCTTCCAGGAGCTTTACCATCCTGTGTTGTCCTGATAGCTGCCATTAGTTCATCAAGATTTGGTGGTTCATCCAGACTTGATACAACTGGTCACTGCACTAGAGCTTCTTTAGCCTCTTCAGCAAGATCTCCAGGGTTGTTTAGTAGTTGGTCAAAGTGGTCTGCAAATCTGTCCAGGATCTTGTCTTTCTCCTGAGAAACCGTTTCACCATCCATAGCCTTTAGTTGGATCAATCCTCTTGGTTTAGGGCCATAGATTTCTCTTAAACCTGTGAAGAATGTTTTCATGTCCTTCATGTCTGCTGCAGTTTGAAGTTCCTCCGCTTTTTCATCTCAACAGTTGGACTTCAGCTCTCTGGTGTACTTCTGTAGCTCACTCTAAGTCTTTGAGTATTTCTTCTTCTTCGACCTTGTGTTACACTGTAGATTTTCCTGCCTAGCTGTATTCCTTGCTTCTAGTAGTTTCTAAAGATGTTCATCATGCTCATCAAACCAATCTTGATGTTTCCTCTCAGGGTGGCCTAAAACATCACTCGCAGTCTGATACACCATATCCTTCAGTGTTGCCCATTTCTCTTCTATGTCATTCTCTGAGTTGTTGCTGTCCTAGTCTTTCAAGTTTTTATCCATTTCCTATGTAAGTTCTTCCTGCTTCTTTTGGCCTTTCAGTGCACTAGTGTTTAGCTTCCGTGGTGGCTTCGCACCTGTCCTGCAGTGCTGTTTTCATCTGCAGATCCTTAATCTAGATCTCAACATAACATGATCTGTACCACAGTCCGCAGCTCTCATTGCTCTGGCGTCCAATACATCCCTTATGTCTCTCTGCCTTACTATGATGTAGTCTAACAAGTACCAGTGCTTGGATCTTGGGTGCATCCATGTCTTCTTGTGTGTGTCCTTGTGCTTAAATAGAGTGTTGGTTATCACAAGGTTGTACTCTGAACATAGTGCAAGTAGAAGTTTTCCATTAGCATTGCACTTACCTACTCCATGACTGCCTAGCGCTCCTTTCCATTTCTCAGTGTCCGAACCAACTCTAGTATTAAAATCTCCAACGAGTATCAGCCTGTCATGATTCAGTGCACGCCTGATAGTCTCATGTAAATCACTGTAGAACTCTTCCTTCACCTCTTCTGTGTTGGTCATTGTTGGGGCATACGCGCTGATGAGTATGGCATACATCTTCTGCTGTAGTGGGAGTCTCATAGTCATTTTCCTGTTGTTGATTGGCACCAGTTCCTCATCAAGCATTGCTGCTATCTCTTTCTAACTGCAAAGCCCACTTCTGCTTCTCTCCTTTCTTGAGTTGATTTCCAACTCCAAAAGAAGATGTATCCATGGTTTCCAAGCTGTCATATCCAGGCAATCTTGTTTCACTAAGTGCAGCTATGTATACATTGTACCTGTTCATTTCCAAGGCCACAAGCGCAGTCTGTCTTTCTGGGTGCTTTGATGTTGATCTGTCCAACAGAGTGCATACATTCCATTCTGCTACACACAAGGCTGCTGTTTTCCTCTTCTTTTCTCTTCCTGCTCCTAACTTACTTTTTGCTACCTGTCGGAGTGTGAACAGATCAGAGCGGATCTTGTTAACCCGGGCGATGTCCGATATGAGTTATGAGTATGAGTTGCTTTCTCATTGACCATTTCATGAAACTGCTTGCAAAGTATTTGAGTACCGCTAGCTTTTGCTGGACTAGCAGCACATTCTTAACAGATAGAGGTATTATTAGTGGCAAGGACAAGCCAAGACAAACTGACTCCAGTATCTGTTGCAGTGACTGACCAGATGATAGGTTTGTTTATCTCTGCTCTTTGTGTAGTGCATGTCATGATGCACCGACTGGCACAGTCCACCACAGACCTTGCGATAGATGTGTTTATCTGCCAGGATGTCCCGTCTCACCCCGTGTAACTGGGAGTGGTCAACCACAGACCTGTGACAGATATTGTTTTTAGCTCTGCCAGGATGCCCCATTTCACCCTCCATGCCCTCGGAAGGGCGGGGATGCCGGTTGAGTAGCCGACAGCCCAACCCATGAGACAAGTAGTACCGGTATTCATGGTTATCCGGTAGCAAGCAAGCCAATGCCTGACCTGACGGCCCATAGCACTGACCCCCATTATAATGAAGTGCTTCGAGCAGCTAGTCATGCAGAATATCAAGTCTATCCTCCCTCCCTCACCTGACCCATCTCAGTTTGCATACAGGTCAAACAGATCCACAGAAGATGCCATTGTTGCTGCTCTCCATCCAGCCATCACCCACCTGGACTCAAAGAACTCCTACGTACGAATGTTGTTCTTGGACTTCAGTTCAGCATTCACCACAATCATCCCCCAGCACCTGATACAAAAACTCAGACACTTGGGACTCAAAACCTCTCTCTGTAACTGGCTGCTGGACTTTCTCACAGAGAGGTCACAAAACGTGTGGGTTGGCAGCAACACCTCTCAGACCATTACACTGAGCACAGAGGCCCCCCAAGGGTGCATGCTCAGCCCGCTGCTCTTCACCCTGCTGACCCATGACTGCGTACCAGGATGACACAACAATGGCGGGCCTCATCACCAACAGCGAGGAGGCCAACTCCAGAAATGAGGTGAGCCAACTGGCCCAGTGGTGTAAAGACAATAACCTCTTCCTAAACATGGGAAACACCAAGGAGAGTTTGGTCAACTTCAGGAGGGGACACACACAGCACTTCCCTCTGATCATTGATGGTGCAGCTGTGGAGAGGGTGAGCAGCACCAAGTTCCCAGGGGTGCACATCTCTGAGGACCTCTCCGGGTCCAACAACACCACATCACTGGCCAAGAAGGCTCAAACTCACCTCCATTTCCATTGCAAACTGAGGAGAGCATGAGTCCTACCTCCCATCATGTGCTCTTTCTACCAAGGCACCATTGAGAGCATCCTTTTTAGCTGCATCATAGTGTGGTTTGGAAGCTACACCTCCTCCTGCCGGAAGACACTACAACACACTGTGAAAGCAGCCAGGAAGATCATCGGTGCTCCTCTGCCTCCCCCCCCCCCCCCACAGACATCTCCCTCACCCGCAGAGCCATCAGCATCGCAGGCGACACCTCCCACCCCTCACACTCCCTCTTCAGCCCCCTGCACTCGGGGAAAAGGTACCGGAGCCTCCGGGCCCGCTCCACAAGACTGCTAAACAGCTTTGTTCATCAGGCCATCAGGACCCTGAACTCTGTCCACTTCCTCCTCTCTGGACTGTAACGCAATCACTCGCACCATAACTACCTCAGCTGTTGGCACAGAAAGACTGGCACACCAACAGTAATACATTTGCTGCTCTATGTCTCTGCACTTTAACTGCAACCATTTGCACAAACGTTATATCTGCTGCTGTCTGTCTGTCATTGCTATACTGATCATATGCAGTCCTATCTGTTACTGTCTGCACCTACACTACTGCACTGAACTGCAACTACGGGTATTACATCTCTAGTTTTCTGTATATAGGATTGCTGGGTTTTATCATCGTTTTATCATTTTTGATTGTTTATCTCTACTGGTATGGGCCTCAGGTTATTTCACACCTTAGACAGAGACAATAAATACACAGGGGAGAACAATGCCCAAGTGGGTGAGAGGGGGTCGAATGAAGTGTAGTGTAGATGTCATGCTGTGATGAGGAAGTGCCTTGATCCTTGTGAAGTGTGACTTGATATAGAGAGAGGAATGCTTGATGTGACCTGTCAGTCTGTTCTTTGCTTGTGAGATGTGAGTGTGTAATAAATCGTCTGAAATGAATATGCCTCTTCATTTACACACTCCACACTGGCACTATTGGAGGTCTGTGTCTATCCTTTGTCGCCATTGCACTACGGGTTGCATTACTGTACATAGACTGCCGCTGTTGTTGTTGCTGTTTTCTTTTTTCCAGCCTTATGTCTTTTCTTTTTCGTATTGTGCACACAACTGAAGAGAGAGAGAAACGCCATTTCAATTCTCCCGCATGCCCTGTATGTATAGTAGTATTGACAAATAAAATCTTTGAATCTTGAATCTTTTGATCTTGAATATTTCAAATTTGACTCAGTTCAGCAACACTGCTGCTTTTTCTTATTTTAAACTTTGCAACATTGGCAGAATTTCACTGGTCAACACTATGTGAACATGCATTCTGAAGTTTTAAGTGCAAGTTTATGCAAAACTTTGAAGCTATTTAAGTAAACATTCAGATGAAATTCAAAGTGCCATTTTATGCATGAGGTAAAAAGAGATGTAGATTTGAAAATAAAAGAATTAACCCTTGAAGTTGTATTTTTGACATTTATTATTATTATTATTATTATTATTATTATTATTATTATTATTATTATTATTATCATAAGCATTCTCCTGGTCTTTGGTTTATTTAATAGTGCTTCTGAGATTATTCTCTGTCCGTTCTTAGATATTAGGTTTGCTCTTATTTTGAAGTCATTCCTGTTCCATTTTATGTAGCCCTGTTGTCCTACTCCTGCTTCCAGTTCACTGTTATAATTTGCTATTTATGTTTCTGTCACCTACCTCTCATCAGCTGTAACCCTCTGTTGAAAGGTAAGCTTATGTTATAGCTTTGTTTCCATGCACCAGTCTGGGTCTTACTTTCAGTTTCGTTTTTTTTCTTAGGTTTCACTTTTAGCATCCAACCTCCGAGCTGGAAAAGCACTTCCTTCTGCTCGGTTCTTGACAGAATTCAGCATACTCCTTTACCGTGATACTTTTGCAAGTGTTTTATCAAGTTGCTGGTGTTGACGTTCTGATCAAGAAACAAAAAAGAAAATTGTAAACGCTGGTACCACACAGTAACATACAGAGGAAAGTCCCACAGACAGACTCCAGTGAGATGACACTCATTGCAGCCACATGCAGCGTGGCTGAGAACATGATTGCACCTTCATTTTATTTTAATACTATTAATGTATCGAATTGGTAAATTACTTTTATTACCTCCGCCAAGGAGGTTATGTTTTCATCGGCGTTGGTTTGTCTGTCTGTCTGTTTGTTTGTTTGTTTGTTTGTTAGCAAGATAACTCAAAAAGTTATGGACGGGTTTTCATGAAATTTTCACAGATTGTCAGAAATGGGGTATCCTACAGATGATTACATTTTGGTCTTTATCCGGATCACCGTCCAGAAGAAAACCGACATTATGCGAAATGCGATTTTCCTGAATAACTACTGAACCACTAATCCTATCCATGTGAATCCAATTGCTACTCATACGTTTTCATGGTCAAGGAATCTGAAAACATACACACAATAAATGTAGGATTAATATTTATGATGTAAAACACTGTATGGGGGGAACTGTGGCGCTTGGCGGAGGTCTGCGCTCTCCGAGTGCTTTTCTAGTTCCTTATTGATTCTGATCCAGCCATTTTGCCTGGATCAAACCCAAAACCGATATGGTGGACTGGATTGGCTCATCTCTTGTGATAATTGCCACAGCGAGATGGTGCTCAGGTGTGCTGTAGGAATGACGGATGGATTCAAGGTGGGTGTAGGATTACATCAGGGATCGGCTCTGAGCCCCTTCTTGTTTGCCATTGTGATGGACAGACTGACAGATGAGGTCAGGTAGGAGTTTCTGTGGACCATGATGTTTGCAGATGACATTGTGATCTGTAGTGAGAGTATGGAGCATGTGGACGAGAACCTGAAGAGTTGGAGTGTAGGAGAAATGGGTTATAAGGGACAAAGATTATTTAATTTATAACTATAGGTGTGTGTGGAAACGAAGGTTTGCTTCGGGTCCACGCACACACCGGAAAAAAAACAAAAAACAAACTCGTTTTGTGGGCACCAGTCCAAAACTTGGACAATTTATTAATCACTAATCTTTATACCTCCAATCAATCAGTCTCAAATATTTGTGAATTATCCTGAGTGACATCAGAAACAGACACAGGAAAAAGAAATCAACAGAAACTTTCATATAACGTTTACAGTTTTAATGATCAGACTCAGATTATATGACATTACATTCAACGGACTTGTTGGTAAGGTGAAATGATCAAGTATCCAGCATCACATCCAACCTGTAACTGATTATTGAGCAAAAAGAGTTTAATCACTTTTGTGGAACCAAGAAAACCTTAGTGTGAATTTGCAACTGTGATGAAAATGGAGACTGAAATAACTGTAACCAAAATATGAAGAAAACTGGATGCAAATTTTATGAAGAAAATGACAAAAGCTGATTATATTGAAAAAGAAATTCTGGGTTACTCTAAAAAGGGAAAATGGAATTTAATGAAAAGAGGGATACTATTTCTCCCTAATTCTTTAGCTCCGATCAGAGTTATGAACTAGTATTAAACCTGAAACAAATTATGACATACTTTAAGGTGATGAACATCACATTACTCAGCAGATGAAATAAAGAGATCTGGCTTACGTGACCCATTGTGTTGGCTTTCAGATGGATCCTTTGCTGAAGCTTTATTTGATAATACTGGAAAAAATATCTGCCTGCAGATATTTCTTCCCCGAGGGTCAGGAGCTGAGATCCGGTGACGATGATGATAGGCTACTGGCCGCTGAAGCAGTATGTCATGTGGACAACACGAGAGGGTTTTTTCCAGTGGCTCTCCCAGGTCCAAATAAATTGGAGATAGTTCAAAGTCTGATCAAAGTCACAGAATCAAAGAGAAAAAAATAAAAAAAAATAATTTAAGCCTCAAAATCCGAATTCTTCAGATGCCGTGGTGATTGGCAAAAGCAGCTTCCAGTGTGAGCAAAAAACCAACAACGATCAGTCCACTTTAAAACACGGTGAGTTAAAGAAAATCAATAGAAAAAGTTTAACAGAATAAAATAGGACAACAAAACGTCTGAGAACACGGAGTTTCTGTCATGAGCGGGGCTGTTGTTTGGCCCCACCCATGACTCGTGGCTGTAGTTTCCTGTATTATTGTTTATTGTGTTCAGCTGGCAGGTTGTTAGAGCCCTGTGCCGGGGCTCCTTGCCAGTCTACAGCAGCACCCCTTCTCTCTCTCAGTCAGACACTCACCAGCTGTCTGCCATCATCCCTTAGGGTTCACTCATGCACACACACACTCACACGCATTCATTTCTTCTCACTCATGCATGCACACACTTTCCCATTCCTATTCACACATGCACTCACTCATTATTCATCAGCTGCCACTGCACCTGCATCCACTTGCCACCCAGTAGTCTATGAGGGTATTTAATGGGTGGCAGTGTGATTTCTCAGTGCGGCGGCATCAGTCTACTGGGTCCCAGAGTTTTCTTCGGTCCAAGCTGGTGTTTTACAACATTTGATGCTCAGGCTCTTTCTCTCATAGGGGTGTTCCTTGGACTGCTTAAGGAGTTGTTTCCAGAGCTCAGCTGTGCTCCAACACTTGGTAGTAAATTGCCTTTATTTTTGGGTTGCGTTTTCTCTTCTCTCAGTGATGGCTCTCACCCTGAGGCGTGATGTAACCCTGCACTGCCTGTGGAGTTAATTCCCCTGTTTATCTGTTGTTTACCTGCTCGGACTGTTTCCATGGACACTAGTTTACCAATCTGTACCTCATCACCCTGTTTAATAAACCACACGCTACACTCGCAAGTAGGCTCATGTAATCTCTTCGGTTTACTGCATGATTATGCAGCAGACGTGACAGTTTCACTCCATATAAAAGAGAAGGTTGAGCTCAAACAGAAGAAAAAGTATTTTTCCCAGATGTTTAAAGGAAAGAGAGAATTCAAGGAAGAAACTTAACTGAACAGGTCACAAGGACAACTTTTACAAACTTAGACAAACTGTCCAAAAGAACTGATGAACTAGGGCCTTTCTTCTTTAAACTGATCACTTTCAAAGGAAAAAAAAACTTGACTGACATGAAAGGGAACCAATTGTCTCCCATCACGGGAGATTTGAATGGACTCTGGTTCAGAAAGGAAGCAGCCCTTTGTCTGTAACTGATCAATAGAATGAAAGGGGGCATTGTCTAACAGAGACTGGCTGGTGATTGGCTGAGCCAGTCAGATGACTTGTGTATGTTTTTGAATATGAAGAACACATACTGATTAAAAGAAAAATACAAAGAATCACCCCGACCGACAGTGATCTGTGTGGAGTTTGCATGTTCTCCCCGTGTCTGCATGGGTTTACTCCGGGATTTCTCCGGTTTCCTCCCACATGCCAAAAACATGCAAGTTAGGTTAATTGGCATTAAACTGGGGATTCTAAATTGTCCTTAGGTGTAACTGTGAGAGTGAATGGTTGTCTGTCTCTCTGTGTTGGCCCTGCGATGGATTGGCGATCTGTCCAGGGTGTACCCTGCCTCTTGCCCAAAGATGCTGGGATAGGCTCCAGCCACCCCGCGACCCGAAAAGAATTAAGTGGAAGAAGATGGATGGATGACCTTGTAATATATAAGCTACACTAATGTCAGTGATTCATAACTAATTTGCATTACTACTTCCTTAAGCATGCATTAAAATAAGGTTTGTTTAAGCATTTTCAAACATGCAAATTCATTTAAACCAATGATTAATGAAACATTTCAAACCAGAATGGTATGTCAGAGTTGGTCATCTCTTACAATAGTGTCCTGAGAATAATCCTGAGGAATGAAAACTTGAAGAGAGAGTTAATGTTCAGTCAAAAAAACAAAACAAAACACAGTCCAGCAGTTGACACAAGTAATGCAAACATTGCTGAGCTGTCCAAAGGGGCAATGTTGAGCTGTGGATAATTCCTCGAGACCTGCGGAATGTGATCAATATATCTGCAGTGTTTCAAACAGTTCTTGAAGCATAAAACTGCCTGGTTGGGGAGGAAGTTCTGGGATTTACGATTGCAGACTAATCTGTTCCTGGCACGAAATGGGATCCTTATCATTCCTTTTACCATGGAATGTGTTTTCAAGCTGTGGTGCTTAGGTGAAGAAAACAATTATTGACCAGACGTTTGGGTGAAATAATTTCTTCCAAGTGAAGAGTGATTTTATAGATTGGAACCCAAAGGGGTTGATGCTACTGTAGTGATATTTAATAAAATATAGTGTGATAAGGTACAGGAATTATTTATTTTATTCAATAGTGGGTGTGCGAGGGGACAGTGTTAAACCGTCACTCCTGCACTCGCTAAATAAAATAAATAAGCACTCGTAAAAAGAGGCACCAGTCCTAAAAGGACACTTGTATTAAACTTAGTTTTAATTAATTTTGTACCTTTGATTACTTAATGGATCAGTTTCAAAATTTAAGGGAGTTCTTTTCCTGCAGTGATCTTGGAAACATATATGTGAAAGGAAAACGCTCATTCAACTTCTCTCATTCATCCTTTTATTTAAACTCATTCAGATTACATGATATGGCATTCAAATGATGGATAAACAGATTCAAATGATAACAGGGGTCTAATATCACATCAACTGTTAGTCGATTCCTGAACATAAAATCTAGCGTTAAACCTTTGTGGAGCCAAGGAGAAACCAGACTTGTGTTTCAACGGTAAATGAAGGCTGAAATGTCTAACAAAAACAGAATGCAATTTTATGGGGAAAATTCATAAGCTGATTATCTAAAAATGAACTTCTGAATCAATCTACAAAAATGAAGGGAGGTTACTTAAAAATGAATTAGAGTCTTCCGTCAGTTTATAACTTTATTCTATACCTGAGAGACTAATTGTACCATGAAATACTGGTTATGTTCAATTGTAATTTAAATGTTAGGACATCACGTTTAACCCAGCAGATAGGAGAATGGGAGTCTCACTTACGAACAGCTGTAGGTCCACATGTTCAGCGGGTCAGTGCCGGCTGGGGTTTGACCATTGGGACCCAGAGATGGAGCGACCGCTGCAAGGCTCCTTGATGTTCACAACTGTAAGAAGTGCAGACCCAGCCGGGGGGCTCTCATAGACAGACAGCGAAGAGCAGTGGTAGCGACTGTTCTGGAGCGGCGTGAAGAGTCCTTGGGCAACAAGTCCGAATTTGTGAGGTCTCTGGCCATGGAATAGACCCCCCCCCCCAAAAAAAAAAAAAACAACTGAAGGAAAAACTTCTCAGTCAGGCGGGTATGAGACCGGAAAGAAAGTCCAAAAACACAATCTCTGTTCACTTTAAATTAGGAAAATTAAAAGTCCACCTTAACGGCATAAAAAGTCAGAAAATTCAAGAAAAACATTCCATTAGGATAAGAATGGCTTCTGAGGTGAAGGAAAAAAGGATTTTGAGAGTTTGACTCTCTTTAAGACAAGCTTGTAAGAAAAAGATGGTTTCTCCTCAGTAACCAGAAAAATGAGAAAACTAACGCAGGATTTGACAAACTTCACTCACAAAAGGTTTCTTAATATTCGCAAAACAATTTAGACAGAAGAAAATGGCAAGGAACTTTGAAGAAGTGAAACAAAAACTTTCATCTTATGATCTTCTATTCTGTTCTGCTTCTTTAATCTTAATCTTAAACTTCTTCTCCTTCTATTCTTCTCTTTCATAAATTCTTCATCATCTCCCTCTGTATTCTAACATGCAGGGTGGTTCCTGCACTTTTAACTGAAGCGTGCTGTTAGTCATAAAAAGTGGGGCCGGTTGGAGACAGGCCAGTCAGCTTTCATAAAGAGGAGTTTGAACAGGCCTTTGTCCAATGCTAAGACCTTTCTTTGTTTGGGAGCAGCTAATCAAATGACAAGGGCATTATCCCGTGAAAGATAGAGAGGAGTGGTTTACCAGGAATGATATCACACAAGGATTAATACCCATACAGTTCTTATGATATTATGTACTCAATATAAAATCTAACTAAACTAAGTAACTCGGCTAATATTCAGCGATCATGCATTTATACCATTACTAGTAATATTAACATTCATTTGAATAACACTCATGAAAATAAACATTCCTAATACATGTTCCTAATACATGCACTTCACATTTAGATCAAGGATTAATGAATTACTGCAAACCCTGGTCGGTGATCAAAAGGATGATTTTCAGTGTCCTCAGTGCCAGCACAGCAACTCACCCTTGGCCATGGGATCCCTGGTTCAATCCCAGCCCCTGACCAACAAAAGCCTGCCCCCTACACTGGACCCTCATCAGTTTGCCTACCGGAGCAACAGGAGTACAGAGGATGCGGTTTCTACAGTGCTGCACTATGTACTCTCACACCTGGATGACAAGAACACCTATGCAAGAATGCTGTTTATTGACTTCAGCTCAGCATTCAACACAGTTATCCCCTCCAAGTTGCTCACTAAACTTGGGGACCTGGGAATCAGTACCTCCACCTGCAACTGGATCATGGATTTTCTGACCAACAGACCCCAGCATGTTAGGTCAGGCCCCAACCGTTCTTCCGTCATCACACTCAACACTGGTGTACCACAGGGCTGTGTGCTCAGCCCATTCCTCTACTCCCTCTACACCCATGACTGCAGGCCTATGTATGGATCCAATTCCATCATAAAGTTCGCAGATGACACCACGGTGATTGGACTCATCAGGGACAACGACGAGTCAGATTACAGGGCAGAGGTTGAGCACTTGGCTACTTGGTGCGCTGACAATAACCTGCTCCTTAACACCAGCAAAACCAAGGAGCTCATAGTGGACTACAAGAAGGAGAGGGAAGAGACACATGACCCCATCCATATCAATGGCATAGCTGTTGAACGTGTCCCCAGCTTCAAATTCCTGGGGACCCACATCTCAGAGGACCTGTCCTGGTCAGTTAACACCACCAGCCTGATCAAGAAAGCCCATCAGCGCCTTTTCTTCTTGAGGACATTGAAGAAGAACCATCTGTCAACTGACATCCTGGGCAACTTCTACCGCTGCGTGATAGAGAGCACCCTGACCAACTGTATCACAGTCTGGTATGGGAGCTGCTCTGTAGCTGACCGCAAGGCGCTGCAGCGGGTGGTGAAAACCGCCCAACGCATCACAGGGACTCCACTTCCAGCTATAGAGGACGTCTACAGGAAAAGATGTCTGCGCCGGGCACGCAGCATTCTTAGGGACTCCAACCATCCTGCTCATGGACTGTTCCAGCTTCTCCCCTCCAGAAGACGTTTCAGAAGCCTTCGGACTAGAACCAGCAGGTTTAGGAACAGTTTCTTTCCAACAGCTGTCACGTTATTGAACTTAGTTCCCCGCTGACTCTCTTACAATCATCTTTTACCATCCTCACCTGTACATAACTGCATAACTACATAACTACATCTAACTTATTGCACATTATTTGCACATAACAGTACTCTAACTTTCTGCACTGCTGCATATATTTGCATATATTTGCTTAAATTGCACATACTGTTAATTACCGTATATACTGCACTGCTGTCCTTTGCACTTCTGATTGGATGCTAAACTGTGTTCCGTTACCTTGTATTCATACATGTGTAATGACAATAAAGTTGAATCTAATCTAATCTAATCTAACAGTGATCTGTGTGGAGTTTACATGTTCTCCCCGTATCTGCATGGGTTTACTCTGGGATTTTTCCAGTTTCCTCCCACAGGCCAAAAACATGCAGGTTAGGTTAATTGGAGACTCTAAAGTGGCCCTAGGTGTGAATGTGTGTGTGAATGGTTAAGGGATAGCGCCGTACCATGGCTGCTTCATCCATCCAGGTGGATGCCCTCAATTTCCCCTCTGGGGATCAATAAAGTATACAAAAAAAAAAGATGATAGCTGGAAATTAGAAAAACTTAAATGTTTAGTAAGATCAACACAAGGAAACATATTCCGTAGATGTCCACTAGGAGGTGCTGTTGAGCTTTAGGTAACTTCTTTAGGTCTCTGATATCTGAACAGGGGTCTTTAAGTCTCTGGTATCTGTCAAAGGGGAAGGAAAGGAGGCCATATAGAAGTTTATGGCTTTTTTAAGAGCATTAGTTCCTGTAGAGCGGATGCTATCAACATGAACTGTTTACTTTGAGATCTGGACTCCAGAGTCTTTATGGTCCATTTAAGCCTTTAAAAGCAAATTCTGATCCTTACCACCTCTGCAAGAGGGCAACTGTTTACATTGGGGTCCTGGGAAAGGCACAGCATTCTTGGTCAGGCCCTGAGTAAGAGTTGCTTTAATATGAAGAAAAGTGAGATTCCTGTAGAATGAAGAAAAGTGATCTTCTGGACTAGCCTGAGGAGACGTTGATGCTACACTACATATTTCCCCCTCTGTATCAATGGTGAGCTTCGGTCAGCATTGTTACACATCCTTGGTGGCTGGTTCCAACTGGCAACTCTTGACCCAACTGCTGAGCTAATGGTTTTGATGTCCATAAGCCCTAAGCTTGTAAACAGTATCTATTCCTGAGTATACACTACCGTTCAAAAGTTTGGGGTCACTTAGAAATTTCCTTATTTTTGAAAGAAAAGCACTTTTTTTCAATGAAGATAATTTTAAACTAATCAGAAATACACTCTATACATTGCTAATGTGGTAAATGACTATTCTAGCTGCAAATGTCTGGTTTTTGGTGCAATATCTAGATAGGAGTATAGAGGCCCATTTCCAGCAACTATCACTCCAGTGTTCTAATGGTACAATGTGTTTGCTCATTGCGTCAGAAGGCTAATGGATGATTAGAAAACCCTTGTGCAATCATGTTAGGTCTGCAATGCTGTAATTGCTGCAAATGGAGGATTCTTTGATGAAAGCAAAGTTTGAAGGAAAAAATTATTATTTCAAATACAAATCATTATTTCTAACCTTGTCAATGTCTTGACTATATTTTCTATTCATTTTACAACTCATGGTGGTAAATAAGTGTGACTTTTCATGGAAAACACAAAATAATTGTCTGGGTGACCCCAAACTTTTGAACGGTAGTGTAGATCTTTGAGTTTGGTTTACTGAAAAAAAAAAAACCTTCTAGGAATCTTCAAAAATAATTTGGATAAAGATAAATATAAAAATTGTAAAATTGTCTAAAATATACTAAAATACTGTATATGCATGTAAAGAATCAAAAATTCTGGTTACAATAGTACAAAAAGACAATTCTGGGTACTAAGATAAGATAAGATAAGATAAGATAAGTTAAGCCTTTATTAGTCCCACAATGGGGATATTCCAGGATTGCAACAGCACGGGGATAGCAACACTCAAAGCAATAATTAAGAAGATACGAAAAATATAAATAAGAGCAGTGGATATACATACGTACACATAAATATATAAATATATATACAAAGTGCGGAGCATTGTAACAGCATCACCGTCTACTTAGTTATCCTACATAGAATCAGAATCAGAATCAGAATCAGAGGACTTCCGGTCTGGACACCATGGCGACTGCAGCTTAACACTGAAGCTCTCAGACCCAATCCAAGATAACACCTTGAAAATCAAACTTAACGGATTTTTGGAGGAGTGAAAATCAAAAGACAAAATCATCATGTCTAAAGGAAAACAGAAGAAACTGAAATTCTCCAGGCCAGGACACGTATCGGCCGGAGAATCTGAACTGGAAGATCTCCGTTCAGAAGACGAGGAACTGGTGGTAGCTAACAAAAAGGTTAGCCTGAAATCGCTATTTGAAGAGCTACGACGATTGCGCCGAGAGGTTACGGCCGAATTTCGGGAATTCAGAGAAGAATTGAAAAGGACAAACAGCAGAGTGGACCAGGCCGAGAACCGAATCTTGGAAACAGAGGAACGAATAAAAGTGCTCGAAGATTCTGTGCTGGACCTACGCAAAAGACAAGCATCTATAGAGGCTAAGCTAGCCAACCAAGAAGGAAGAGAGAGAAGAGACAATATAAGAATTCATGGTCTGATAGAAGGAGCCGAAAACGGTTTTAACTCAATGGCAGAATGCGTGGAATCTTTACTAAGAGAGAAATTGGATATTCCAGAAACCACCGACTTAAACATAGAAAAGGCACATCGTTCATTAGCCGCTAGGCGAGCGGCGGAAGCGCCCCCACGTTCGGTGTTGGTAAGATTTTCCAATTTCAAAATAAAACAAGAGGTTGTCAGACTGGCTTGGCAGAAAAAAGGATTTATGCACCAGGAGAGAAAAGTCTTCGTGGAACACGATTACGCCCCGGAGGTCCTTAAAAAGCGCAGGGAATACAATGACGCAAAAAAGGTGTTAAGAGAGAAGAAATTGCGCTTTCAGACGCCATTTCCTGCGAAATTAAGGGTCTTCTACGGCGAAGAAACATGTCTCTATAATTCGGCGGAAGAAGCAACAGCTGACATGGCGAGAAGAGGGCTCCCGGTAACGGTATTTAAACCCGCAGCAGACACGAGTGAGAAGATCAAAACGCAAACATGGACAACACAAAGACCTTCAAAATCCACGGGCCAGCAGCGGGAAACCCAGCGCCAGAGCGTCGCGGATAAACTGTCCGTTTTCAGGTTGGAATAGCAACCTTTTTTTTTTTTCTTGAATCAGTCTGCACATCCAACCCCCCTCATACAAGGTAACAAACATTAAAGGAGATGCGTATTCAGCATGTGGTAAAACATTTCATGGAACAGTCATAATATTTGAAACAAATAAGTCTTTTTAATAAAAAAAAAAAACTTGTTAAAATAGAAATGTGACAATAATCCACATGTTCTCCTCATACTAACAAATACTGTTTTTGCGTGAATGTTTGATGTGATGGGGGTGGGAGGGTGCACACAATTTCACAGGGTATAGGCATAAAAGGGAAACAAAATCATTACAAGTTCGGATTGGGTTCTGAAACTCACGTTAAAAGCATGGGACAACTTACAGGGGTAAGAGAGGGCCCTCAACACGTAACAGAGTTTGAGGAATTTCCCTCAGGGCCTTCACTCCATCAAGGCTCTTACAGGGTCTTTAAAAAGACCTCAGCTCAGGAAGTTCTTTTGACAGCTTTTTGTTTTAAAGTTTTATACACTATGTTCTTAATGTTTTTCTTGTTTTTAATGTTCTTTCAGTTTCTGAGTAGCACAAAAGAGGGCCACCACACAGTTATACTAAACAAAACAACACAATGGAGAAACAGGGTGTAACCAAAATAATTTCATATAATGTAAAAGGAATCCTGAATCCAGTTAAAAGATCCAAGATTCTAGGCAAAATGAAAAAAGACAAAGCAGGAATAATATTTTTACAAGAAACCCACCTAACAGACGTGGAACACAATAAACTCAGTAGACAAGGGTTTAAAATGATCTCTTCATCTTCATATAAGTCAGGGAGGAGGAGGGGAGTAGCGACATTGATATCAACCAAAATTACATTTGAAAAAAAATCAGAACACAAAGATAAAGAAGGGAGATACAGTTTGGTAACTGGGCGGCTAGAGGGAGAAGATATCACCCTGCTGAATGTGTATGCTCCCCCAGGGGCTAACTGGAAATTTTATAAAAATGTATTTGACCTAATGATAACTAAAGCTCAAGGTTTAGTGATATGTGGTGGGGACTTCAATCTTAGACTGAATCCATACTGGGATGCCCACAAAAAACATAAAAACGCATCCGAGGCATTCCTAAACACATTAAACCTTCCCCAACTTACGGAGTCACAAAATAAAACACTACTGTCAGAAATACATCCTAAAGAATTGGAAAAAGCAATTATGAAACTTAAAGCTAACAAATCCCCAGGAGCTGATGGCTATACAGCAGAGTGGTACAAAACCTTTAAACAGCAACTATCTCCTCTCCTCCTGAAAACATTTAATTATGTCCTCCACACAGGGGAAATCCCCCCTTCCTGGAGAGAAGGGGTCATTGCAGTTATACCTAAACCGGAAAAGGATAGAGTGCTCCAACTACAGACCAATCAGTGTACTAAATCAGGACTATAAGCTTTTTACCATTATCCTTGCCAAAAGGTTAGAAAATATACTGACAGACCTAATTCATTTAGACCAAACAGGTTTTATAAGACAAAGACAGACACAAGACAACATTCGACGCACTTTACACATAATTCATCATATAAAAAAATATAACTTAAATGCAGTCATATTGGGATTAGATGCTGAAAAAGCATTCGATTCGGTTGACTGGTCTTTTCTATATAGAATCTTATCCAGTTTCAATTTTCATAACAACTTCATTAGAACTATACAGGCATTATATAAAAAACCAACAGCTAAAATAAGGATTAACGGTAACTTATCATCATCTTTTGAACTGGAAAGAGGATGTCGTCAGGGCTGCCCCCTGTCTCCACTGCTCTTTGCAATCTTCATAGAACCTCTGAGCCAATGGATAAGACAAAATCAAAAAATTCAAGGTATTACACTTGGTCAGAAGGAACATAAAATAGCACTCTTTGCTGATGACATTTTAATATACCTAGGGCAGCCGGACACTTCTTTACCAGAACTAACCTCAGTTTTTTCAGAGTATGGAGATTTATCGGGGTACAAATTAAACATGCATAAAACTCAAATTTTAACATTCAACTATGACCCAAATCATTATTCACTAAGCAAACTCAAAACTAACTGGGAGTCGGAATCTATGAAATATCTGGGGGTCAATATCCCGAAACAACTCAACAAAATTATATCACTAAACTATGATCCACTGGTGACAAAAATAAAATCTGACCTAGCAAGATGGAATATGATACCATTCTTGGGTACTGCACAAAGAATTGAAGCAGTCAAAATGAATATACTTCCAGGTCTTCTATACCTTTTCCAAACAATACCGGTAGAACCTCCCAAAAAAACATGGCAGGAGCTGGACAGAAGGATCTCAAGATTCATATGGCAGGGCAAGAGACCTAGAATCAGATATAGAACCCTACAGCTAAACAAAGACAAAGGTGGGCTCGCGCTGCCAAATATCAGGGACTACTTTAAAGCCGCACAAATTAAAACTTTAGTAGAAATATGTAACCCAGTCTACACTGCACAATGGAAGGAGATCGAATGCCAAATAACAAGTGACATCCCCCTACAGGCGATAATAGGGAACAATGCCTTACCTAAGCTTTTGAATAACACTAACCCGTGGATAGAGACCCCGCTAAAAATTTGGTTTAAGATAGTCAGAGAGAATCAAACTAAAGAGCCCTATCGACTTCTGCAATGGATTGCCTATGATCAAGACTTTACTCCTAATAAAACAGACACCAGATTTAAAAAGTGGAAGGAGAAAGGGCTGATAAAATATTACGATTTTTTTAAAGGGCAAATCTTAAGAAGTTTTGAAGATTTGATAAAACAAGGCCTAATAAATCAAGACCTTTACAGGTTCTTCCAGCTTAGACACCACATAAACAATATACTTAAAAAGGAGGATTTGGAAAGGGCCCAGTCAGGTGTTCTGAAGGTCTTCTTAATGGCATATAAAGGGATCCCAGGGATCAGATACATTTCTAAAATATACCAAGGTCTTCAAGACTTAAAAGGAGACAACACATCTTATATAAAAGAGAGATGGGAAAAAGAGGGGAATTTCACTTTACAACTGGAAATATGGGAAAAGCTAAATAAACAGCAATGGAAAAGTACCTCATCCCTGCAGTGGAGAGAATTTGGATGGAAAAACTTGGTAAGATTTTTCAGAACACCTGCACAAAACAAATTTACCCATAAGGGATTGAACTGTTGGCGCTTGTGTGGTGAAAAGACTGCAAATCATTTTCATGTGTTTTGGTCATGCCCAGTTATCCACCAATATTGGACCAATGTACAGACGATATTGGGGAAAATATTCAAAATAACAGTTCTCTTTTCTTTTGTAACTTTGTATTTGGGTTTACTACCGGACTCACTGGAAAGACGAGGAGAAAAATACTTATTCAATGTTTTAATATTGGCAAGCAAAAAAGCTCTAACTAAAAAATGGATGTTGAAGGACTGTCCTACACCTGAAGATTGGATTAACGTGATCCAAGACATTTACTCGATGGAAAAGTTGACATTCGCACTGAGACAGGACATGGATGGGTTCATGAACTTTTGGCAACCCTGGATCGCATATGTGTCTTCCATTAGATCTAATCTTTGACAAATACCATTTCAATAATGGTTCCGCTCTTTGTTCCAACGCTACTCAGATGCTCTTTTACCTTTATTTACTTACTTTTTCTTTTTGTTTGTTTTTTGCTGGTTTGTTTGCTTTTTTTTGTTTTTTGTTTTTTTTCTCTCTTTAATTTCACTTTTTCTTTCACTTTAAAAAAAAAAAGGGGTGTTGTAAGAATTAATCTTCCAATGTTGTCAGATATCAGAAAATAAGGGAACATGTGATGAAAATGTAAACAATGCATTGCTGTAACGACCTGTATACCCTTTACAAAAACTTAAATAAAAAAAAAAAAAAATCAGAATCAGATTTATTGCCATTGTTCATGTAGCACACAAACTAGGAATTTGTCTCGGTGCAATGCTGCAACATTAAAGACCTCGGACGGTGACATTTTTTTATTGAACCAATAAACTGATTGTATGAAAATATTCCATTCTGGCCATTCCCGTGATTTAAAATGTGTCACCAGCCTCCATAAATGACTTTATTTGTTAACAGCCCATATTTCACTTAGTGATGCTGCAGTACCGCCATCTCTCGATAGGGGCGTGCAGCAGTGATGTCAGGTCAGGGAGAAACAGGAAATGGCTGCAGGAAATGGATGATCACTGGCCTGCAGAAATGGCTGAACGACAGCAGAGTGATTCGGACAGCGATTATTTTATTGAGTATGACGACCGCAATATAAGTGATGATATTGAAACTGACGAATCTGATGATGAAGTAGTTTTGGGTGGTGCTGATGGGGTTATTCAGCCGTATTTGTTCGAGCCCGAGGGTGCGGCGTAAGACGCGGACGAAACAGCGACCGGAGCAGAACGAGAGGACGAGAGGCAAGAACGAGAGGCTCACCGATTTATATTGGTAAAATATGCTTTGAAATTTGTTTTTTTAGGCGATATGCATGGTCACACACTTAATTATCAAAATAAAACTGCCAATTTTTCCCTCGCTGCCTTACTTGGCGACTTACAAACATTCTCTTTCTGCTCAAAATTTTTTACATGTTTTAAATATTTTCTAATCAAACTTCATAGACCAATTTATATAGCACTCCCACGAGCCATTAGTTTATTATAAGCATCTGATTATACCATTTTTTTTAACAGGTGCACTTGTGAGAAATGCAACATTATGCCAACATCAACTGAATCTCGGTGCTGCCAGGAGGTATT